>ONZH01024476.1:0-37261 GCA_900303285.1 Rhinella marina | reverse complement strand
CAACCACAGATGCTGCCACTCTCAGGGCAGCGCAGCGGCACCTACAACTGCCTGGTCACCGACTGTTGTGCGACGTGCCCACGAGATGGAATTCGACATTAAACATGTTATCCAGAGTTTACCAGCAGAGCGATTGTAGACTGCCAGATGTCAACTGCCACCAGAACTGGTAGTCAGGTCAGTCAGATTCCTCAAGTCCACAATGAGGATTGGACGTTGATGTCTGATATCTGTCAGGTGTTAAGCAACTTTGAGGAGTCAACACAGATGGTCAGCGACGATGCTGCCATTATCAGCCTCACCATCCCGCTGCTTTGTCTGTTGAAAAACTCACTGCTCAGCATGAAGTCAGAAGCTTTGCGCTTGTCACAGGAGATGGGGGAAGAAGATACGTCGCTTGATAGCCAGAGCACCCTCTGGTCTGTTTCTCAGCGCGTATTGGAGGAGGGGGAGGGGGATGAGGATGAGGAGGAAGAGGAGGAGAATGTTGGCGAGACAGTGCTCAGTCCTTCTTAACTCTTGAGCGTGTATGGGCTGAAGAGGAGGAGGAGGAGGAAATGGAGAGTCAGGCCAGTGAGGAGATTGAATTCTTGCATGTTGGGACTCTGGCGCAAATGGCAGACTTTATGTTAGGCTGCCTATCCCGTGACCTTCGCATTAGAAGCATTTTTTCAAACACCGATTACTGGGTGTTCACTCTCCTGGACCCATGGTACAAGCAGAACCTTTCCACTCTCATCCCTGTAGAGGAAAGGAGTATGAGAGTGAATCAATATCAACAGGCCCTGTTGCACAAGCTGAAACTATCCTTCCCTCTGACACCGCTAGCGGCAGAGGGCGTAGTTCTGTGGGCCAAGTAGCGAGGGAGAGGAGGAGAGCAGGCAGCTTGTCCAGCACTGGCAGGGGAACGCTCTCCAAGGCCTTTGCCAGTTTTATGTCACCCCAGCAAGACACTGTCACCTGTCCCCAGTCTAGGCAGAGTAGGGGGGGAACTGTACAGAAAGATGGTGAGGGAGTACCTAGCTGACCATACCAACGTCCTGACTGATCACTCTGCTCCATACAACTACTGGGTTTCAAAGCTAGACACGTGGCCTGAACTGGCGCTGTACGCCTTGGAGGTGCTGGCCTGCCCTGCCGCTAGCGTGTTGTCAGAGCGGGTATTCAGTGCAGCTGGTGGCGTCATCACCGATAAGCGTACACGCCTGTCAACTCACAGCGCTGACAGGCTGACGTTTATTAAAATGAACAAAGCCTGGATTTTACCGGAATTTAAATCTCCTAAGCTAAAGAATAAGATTCCTTATGTATCCGATTCCTCTCCTCTACTCCTCCTCCTTCTCTTTATTGCCAAACGCTGACCCAAAAGGGAATTTTTTAGAGAGCCAAGTGGCACTCTTTTAAGACAATGTTTCCTGAGGGCCACCTATAGGCCCTCTCTCCAAACAATTTTTTCGGAGCGTCAACTACAGACACTCTAAAACAATTTTTCAGGAGCGTCAACTACAGACACTCTAAAACAATTTTTCAGGATCGTCAACCACAGACATTAAAAAAATATTTTTTTTTGGAGGGTTGACGTCAGACTCTCCAAAAAAAATTTTTTGGGAGGCTCACCTACAGCCATTTGACTGCAATCTCAGTCGGACAAAGGCATTGGTGGTGTCACCGCCATGCTGTGTCAGGCTAAATTTTTGGGTGGTTCACCTGCTACCTCAGTCTAACTCGATCACTCTGTTGTCACCACCGCCATACAGGGTCACACTAAATTTTATTAGTTCTTCGCCTGCTACCTCAATCTAACTCTGTCACTCTTGTCACCGCCAGGCTGCGTCACGTTAAATTTTATTTGTTTTCGCCTGCTACCTCACTCTAACTCGTTCACTCACCGCCATAGTGGGTTGCACTATAGCAGCCCAAGTCTGCACAGTCCTTTTTTTCTCTCTAACTGATCGATACTACACGTCACATAAGAAAATACATGTTTTTGCTCTCAGTTAATACATATATATTTGAAAAAGTTTAATGGAACAATTTTCTGGGTTGAACTATACCAGGCCGAGTCTGCACAATCCTTTGTTTCTCTCTAATTGCTATATACTACACGTCACGTTAGAAAATACATTTTATTGCTCTGTTATACAAATATATTTGAAAAAGGTCACTGCGGGACAATTTTCTGGGTAGCTCTATGCCAGGCCCAGTCTGCACAATCCTTTGTTTCTCTCTAATTGATATATAATACAGCTATATACACAAAATTTTGAACCCAGCAGGGGTGCCACCACTACCAGCCTAACCACCACAAGCAGGCGCAGGCATATGAGTGCTAAACACCCTAAATGGAACCAAGGCCATTCACCTCCTGTGGGTCACACCACTGCCCCTTCCCCTGTGTCACTTGCTGCCTTTGCGAGTCAACCCCACCCGCCCAGGACCCCGGCACGAGTGCCTCCCGCCCGAAAACTTCCCGTTCGCCTCCACAATCCTCCACACTATCCACCAATGTGTCCTTGCGCAGCGTTCAGCTGTCATTAGATCAGACATTGGAGCGCAAGTGGAAATAAAGTTCCACCCACCCACATGCACAAGCCCTCAACGTCCACATACAGGGCCACGCTAAATTTTAATGTGCTTCGCCTGCTCCCGCAGTGTAACTCGGTCACTCTGTAGTCACAGCCAGCCATTCAGGGCCACGCTAAATTTTAATGTGCTTCGCCTGCTCCCGCAGTGTAGCTCGGTCACTCTGTAGTCACAGCCATACAGGGCCACGCTAAATTTTAATGTGCTTTGCCTGCTCCGGCAGTGTAACTCGGTCACTCTGTAGTCACAGCCATACAGGGCCTCGATAAATTTTTATGTGCTTCGCCTGCTCCCACCGTGCAACTCGGTCACTCTGTAGTCACAGCCATACAGGGCCACGCTAAATTTTTATGTGCTTCACCTGCTCCCGCAGTGTAACTCGGTCACTCTGTAGTCACAGCCAGCCATTCAGGGCCTCGATAAATTTGAATGTGCTTCGCCTGCTCCCGCAGTGCAACTCGGTCACTCTGTAGTCACAGCCATACAGGGCCATGATAAATTTTTATGTGCTTCGCCTGCTCCCGCAGTGCAACTCGGTCACTCTGTAGTCACAGCCATACAGGGCCACGATAAATTTTTATGTGCTTCTCCTGCTACCGCAGTGTTTTTCGGTCACTCTGTTGTCACAGCCATACAGGGCCACGCTAAATTTTTATGTGCTTCGCCTGCTCCCGCAGTGTAACTCGGACACTCTGAACGAGTCTGACCCTGGGGCCGCTCATGTACTGCTCACACCGAGGATTGCGGGGCCTACCTCGGTTACGGTTTCTCAGACTTATTATGCCTCTTCCTCCAACCCCTCCTCCTCCTCCTCCTACTCTCAGTTACCATCCGTGAGCACGGCGCCTTCAGTCGGTAGCTCTAGGCGCAGCAGCACTGCCGTGGGTAAGCGCCAGCAGGCGGTGCTAAAACTGCTGAGCTTAGGTGACAAAAAGCACACCGCCCAAGAGCTGTTACAGGGCATCACGGCGCAGACCGATCTGTGGCTGGCACCGTTGAACCTCAAACCAGGCATGGTTGTGTGTGACAATGATCGTAACCTGTTGGTGGCTCTGCAACTCAGCAGACTCACACATGTGCCATGCCTGGCCCACGTGTTCAATCTCATAGTTCAGCGGTGTTTTTGGTGCTCGAGTCTCCCATTGACTTTAATGGGGTTCGTTACTCGAAACGAGCACCCGAGCAATCAGGAAAAGTTTGTCTCGAATAACGAGCACACGGGCATTTTAATACTCGTTCATCTCTATTGCTGATCCCTGCTCTAGATAGTTAAGTTTGATAGACTTCTTGGCCCTCCGCCAGGGCTGTTGCTGACCCCGGCGTAGCCGATCCAAGGACTTCACTAAACCATACAATCAGTAATAGCTATGCACAAAGGCCAAGGTCTTGACATAACCTTTTGACCACAACTTACTGGGAATGTCTTGTTCATGGGAAATAATTGCACTCCCTGGTCCCCATCACAAACAGGGTTCTGTGGGTTACCTGCACCTGTTGGAGATGGATAGACACACGTTCATCTGTCTAGTGTAATGCAAGTGCAACACTGGACATCTAAGGGCATCACAGGCCTGTTATTTCTCTATCTCTCTTGGCTGATCGACACTTGTCCGTCTAAGAAGTTGGACATAACTGCTGAGGGTCATGTAATTAGTTAGCATGAAGGAGTCTCATTTGTTATTGGAATTAACCAGACAAATCACTCCACCAACTAATAAAGGCCATGCATCACTACCCACAGAATCGATAAAGAGCTATCAATCTGTCAATCCTTTCCATGTCCAAGCCAGGTGAGGTTTCCCATGTTGAGTCAAATTATGCCACAGGCTCCACTCCTGGTGGTGCCCTTCTGTCAATTCCTTTAAGTTTCAGCTTTACAACCATACTCCCCTCTGGAACCCAAAGACTTGGTATTGTTTATGGTCGGAACTACGATGGTATCTGAGCGTCTTCAAGCCACTGACTTTACTTCTTGGTTAATGAAAACATTCTTGAAGAAAAGGGGGCATTTCCACGAGATTTCAGGCCAGAACAGCTATAATTTGCATATAGTGCCCCCCAGCTAACCAGCCAAACCGCATACCAGCAATAGCTCCTGTTCTGCTACCATATCATATGGCAGCTACTAGTTTTTAGGCTCCTGTCCCTTATGGCAATAATCCTACAGCCATGTTTGATCCATCCACCCTGCTCGGCCCATCTGGTTTTAACTCAAATACATTTTAAAAGTGAAATACCATCCGGTTCATAGTATATATTTGTATAGTTTTAGATTTTACACTTGGAATATGGAAATATTTTTTTTTAAGGGATTCATGTCTACAGTGTTTCTAATTCTATTCTTTTGGTAGTTTTCCATTTGACAGAACAGAGCCATTTACAATTGTAATGTGTACATTTTTATATTATTCTCAGTCCATTTTTGAAAGTTCTCAATATTTGTGTTTATTTATTTTTTTATATTCCGCAGCACTTTACAGACATTAGCATCCAACTGTCCCAATGGGACTCACAATCTAGGTTCCCTATCATTATGTCTTTGGCGTGTGGGAAGAAAAGAGTACCCGGAGTAAACCCACACAAACACAGGGAGAACATACAAACTGCATTCAGATGTTGTCCTTGGTTGGATTCAAAACTAGGACCCCAGTGCTGCAAGGTACCAGTGCTAACCACTGAGCCACTGTGGTTAGCCACCATGGTTATACATTGTATGTATTGTTTTCAGAACATAAAGTATGGAGCCCATGTTTGGTTTTTCTTTTTTGTTTTTTTCCTCCCAACTTTCCAATAGACATAATCTTTTCAAATTTTCATTCATATAGCCATATGAGAGATTATTTTTGTGGAGATAAATTGTACTTATACATAAGGGCACTATACAATTTACCATTCAATTTGTCTTTTATTTTAAAATGGGGAAAAAATCTTTGTGGGGTTACAATGAAAAAAAATACTATTTTTTGGGGATTTGACATCACAGTGTTCACTGTGCACTAAAAATGACATACTGTGCTTAAGCTGTTGCTCAATATGAATACGGCGATACCGACCTTGTACTTTTTTTTCTTTTTGTTTTAATTAAAAAAATAAAAACTTTTGAAAAAATCTAAATGTTCTTTGCATCACCATTTTCTGAAAGCCATGACTTTTTTATATTTGGTTTACAGAATTATTGAGGGCTTGTTTTTTGCAGGATGAAATTTAGATATTGTTCATACGTACGATACAACTTTTGATCAGTTATTCATTTTTTTGGGGAGGAAAAAGATTTTTTTTTTAAAAAAACCTTTGAATCTGACATTTTCGGACACTGTGATACCTAATATGAATTTTTATTCTTTATATATTTTTATATATAAAATTGGAAAAGGGGAATGATTTAAACTTTTTTTTTTTAAATTTTTTTTTTTAATTTTACAGTGATAACATCTAGCTCCCTTAAGGGGCTATAACCTGGGATCTTTTGTTCCCTTGTCCTCGTCACCCTAATATAATAATATAGATCTATTGACTACAGTACCCAGAAAGATTATCAAAATTAGGGTTATTCACATTAGAAAAAAGACGACTGAGGGGAGATCTAATAACTATGTATAAATATATCAGAGGTCAGTACAGAGATCTCTCCCACGATCTATTTATCCCCAGGACTGTGACTGTGATGAGGGGCCATCCTCTGCGTCTGGAGGAAAGAAGGTTTGTACACAAACATAGAAGAGGATTCTTTACGGTAAGAGCAGTGAGACTATGGAACTCTCTGCCTGAGGAGGTGGTGATGGTAAGTTCACTAAAAGAGTTCAAGAGGGGCCTGGATGTATTTTTGGAGGGTAATAATATTACAGGTTATAGTTACTAGAGAGGGTTCGTTGATCCAGGGAGTAATTCTGATTGCCTGATTGGAGTTGGGAAGGAATTTTTTTCCCTAAAGTGAGGAAAACTGGCTTCTACCTCACAGGGTTTTTTTGCCTTCCTCTGGATCAACTTGTAGGAAAACAGGCCGAACTGGATGGACAGATGTCTTTTTTCTGCCTTATAAACTATGTTACTATGTTACTATTAGGTGAATAGGATTTTGATGAGCTCCTTGTTGAGCTGGGCCTTGTGCACAACGCAGCAGGGAGGTTACCATGGCAGCCACGGGAAGCTTAAAAAGCATCCAGACTGCCATAGTAACCAATTGGAGCCCCTCTCCCTTACCTTATAGATGTCATGATCGGTGTTGATCTGAGGGGTTAAATGATGGGATTCGGTGGGATTGCAGTTTTCTGTCATTGCGCCTGGATGTCTGCTATATGAAACAGCTGGCACCCGACACATTTGAAGATGGCTCAATGTCTGTTCCTCACATCAGGGGCAGATTGGGAAGTCAAAGTGGGCCTGGAATAGTAGAAGGTAGAAGTGTCCCCATTTTGTAGACAGAGCCAAATTGCAGGGGGCACCAGGCAGCAGAGTAGATTCCCGTCCCTCCTGTAGTTCAACTTCATAAGCTTCAGTACACTAGGCCAGAAACCTATCAGGCAGTAGAAGGGTACAGGCAGGATAAAGATTATACTACATGCAACATTAGGGACCTGCGACTCACAATATCACGTGGACATTACTAGGTCACGCGGGTCGGAAGCTGGCAAACAGCACAGGCAGGCTGTAAACAGAGATGGAGATCAGGTCACAGATGGCTGCTCAGGAGTGTCATCGCAGAGAGGGAGAAAAAAACAGCGTCTGTCAGTGTAGAAGAGATACATGTGTATACTGTGGATGTGCTGAGGACAGGGGGACTGTCAATTAAGGGGGTTTCTGTGTAAGATTTGAGGGAGGTGTTTAAGATTGTATGGAGAGAGGCAGTGTGGTAAATGTATGTATATGCTTATGCCTGTAGTATCAGGGACACAATGGGAATGGAGAGAGCATTTTATATAATATGGAGAGAGACTGTTGTCTGCAGTATAGTACTGGGGAGAAGAGCGGGCACAGTATTGGGGGTAGCAGCAGGATGACAGGATGTTGGGGCACAAAAAGGGGGAGGATGATAGAAAAGTGATGAAACAAAGATTTCTGTGTGTTAAAATCTGCAGAAACGAGACACAGCTATATGAAGTCATCATGGCGGTCTAATCTCCAAAAGGAGACGATGAGGAAAGAGAACATATACATCATAGGAGACATCACTGGATGTAAGAAATATGTGGTGCTGTATTCTTCTGCATGTTTTGTAGATATGTATGTAATGTGAATGCAAATATCTCTTTAACAGTAGGGCTTGTTGCGTTGTTGGACTGAGAATTTTCCACAGCAGGGACAGCAGAAAGGCTAGAATCTGCCCTTCCCTTTAAGCCACTGAGGGCCTCTATAGTCCCACACCGCCGTAGCCCGGCCCCAGGTCACACTGTGCATGTTATGAATTCTAGGGCCTCTCACAACGGCAATGCAGACAATTTTCACTGTAGGCAGCCCCAGAACCCATAACAAGCATAAGCCATGGTGTGCAAAATGCTCTTGTCTTAACATCCTGAGTATAACCAGCATCAGGACACTGGGAGTCTCAAATCTGGTTCTGCCTCCTTCCTCTTGCAGTGCTGCTGCTGTGTCCCGCTTGAAGAGTAGAAGGAAAATTTATGTGACATCTGCTTCATTATCTTTACTCATAGCATTATCAGGGCTGGAGTTAGGGTGGTGGTGGTGGTGGTGGGGGTTCGGGACTGGGCAATTTACCGGGGCCCAAATTCTTTAACTCCATATATGGATGTGTTCTCATATGGAGTCAGTGTTATACATAGTAACATAATTTATAAGGCCGAAAAAAGACATCTGTCCATCCAGTTCGGCCTGTTTTCCTACAAGTTGATCCAGAGGAAGGCAAAAAAAAAACCCTGTGAGGTAGAAGCCAATTTTCCCCACTTTAGGGAAAAAAATTCCTTCCCGACTCCAATCAGGCAATCAGAATTATTCCCTGGATCAACGACCCCTCTCTAATAACTATAACCTGTAATATTATTACCCTCCAGAAATACATCCAGGCCCCTCTTGAACTCTTTTAGTGAACTTACCATCACCACCTCCTCAGGCACAGAGTTCCATAGTCTCACTGCTCTTACCATAAAGAATCCTCTTCTATGTTTGTGTAAAAACCTTCTTTTCTCCAGACACAGAGGATGTCCCCTCGTCACAGTCATAGTCCTGGGGATAAATAGATCATGGGAGAGATCTCTGTACTGACCTCTGATATATTTATACATAGTTATTAGATCTCCCCTCCGTCGTCTTTTTTCTAAAGTGAATAACCCTAATTTTGATAATCTTTCTGGGTACTGTGGTCCACCCATTCCAGTTATTACTTTAGTTGCCCTCCTAAGTACCCTCTCCAGCTCTGCTATGTCTGCCTTGTTCACAGGAGCCCAGAACTGTATACAGTACTCCATGTGTGGTCTGACAAGTGGCAGGACTATGTTCTCATCACGGGCATCTATGTCCCTTTTGATGCAACCCATTATCTTATTGGCCTTGGCAGCAGCTGTCTGACACTGGTTTCTACAGAAGAGAATAGGGCCCAATACTGACCCCTGTGGTACCCCGCTAGTGACATTGACCCAATCTTAATATGTGCCATTAATAACCACCCTCTGTTTTCTATCACTGAGCCAGTTACTTACCCACATTTTCTCCCAGGCCAAACATTCTCATTTTATATACTAACCTTTTATGTGGTACAGTGTCAAATGCACGTATCACATATGAACATGAAAGGGGTATTCCCAAGCATGATCAATATTCTGGGGGACACCATGTATATATAAATGTAATTTAGACTCTATTTTTGAAATGTTTCTGTGGGGAATCAAACTCATAACCATCTACACTAAAGGAACAAACATTAACCACTGGGCTATAGAGCTCAATGCTAAGTCTTTGATGAAAAAACTCAAATAAGTTTCTCTTGTATAATGCAAGAGAAACTTTTGAGGTTTTTAATACAAGAGAAACTTCTATGAGGGATCCATTTTATGGAATATACAGTATCTAGTGTTCATTTCGTAATCAACTTAAAGGTATTCTCCTGGATACATATACAACGTGAAAAGCCATGAGAATGTCTCAGGATCCCGGAGATGTCAACCTCAGAAAAAAACTATCCCTAGTTATGTCTCCTACTGTTGAATAAAGTGGGGTTTTGAAGGGGCCTTTAGTTCTAAAATCTTGTTATAAATGAGGGAAACTAGTTTTCTCTGGGATTCAATTAAAGCATTATACCAAGAGGGTAGACACTGTAGTTACTTTGAGCAATGGCAAGATATTGCTGACTGAACATGTGTGCTTAGATCCTCTACATAGTCCTTCTGGTGGAAATAAGGAAGAAGACATATGGGCAAAACAGGTGAGGGACAATGAGGTAGATTCATGAGGGAAGATAGAGTAGTCCAAGTAGTGAGAACTCCTCTGTATGGTGGAATCACAAGGCCTGGCTGACCCGAAGGGGAAACACACCACAGGTTGGCATAATTGTGAGGAGAGAGAATCCTACTATGGGGGTTAATAAGTTCTGAGTGGAGTCTCAATTGGATAGCCTTATAATATGTTGTGATATTTGGGAGCCTGAAACCTCCCTGGGGGTTTGATATGCTTCCAAACAAAGATGGAAAAAAGCCTACGGACCAACAGAAGGTATGGGGCTGTCAGGTATATTTGAAGGGTCTGCATTAGGTAAAGCAGTTTGGGGAGGATATACGTTTTCAATAGGTTCTTCTTGCCCATCCAAGTCATGAAAGGGATATTTAATTCTTTAATTTGTTTCTTAATATTTGACAGAAGTGTGGGATAGTTTACTTGGTAAAGCATATTAGAGTCTTTGGGGATATTTACTCCAAAATAGTTAATATTGGAGTTAACCCATTGGAAGGGGAACATCGATTCCCATGGCCGTGCATTTAGAAAGGTTTTTCTTGAAATTGGACAGTTGGCTAAATTCTGTTAGGGCTCTTTCACACCACCGTTAGGGATTCCGTACTAGCTTTCTGTTATAACATCATTATAACTTATAACGGAAAAGAACGGAATCCTTAGGACAGAAATCAAAACGGACACCTTTAAGAGGCATTCCATTTTGATCCATCATAATAGAAGTCTATGGGCCTGCATAAAGGATCCGTATGGTTTCCGTTATGCTGGATGGAAAACAAAGTCCTGTCGACAGAACAGGACAGCCTTGCCGCGTTCCATTCGAAATTGGGAAGGAAGATGAAAACACCCCATTCACTCTGACCTTTGCATGAGGAGAGGAGTACAGAGACAAAACTGCCAATATGAACTGAGATGGAAAACCAAATCTATGAAGAGTGGCTTCCATAAATCTCCAGTCCACCCTGTCAAATGCTTTCTCAGCATCAGTACTAAGGAAAGTAAGTTGGGTGTTGGTAGTGATGGCATCTTCCAGTGCCTGCTGAACTCTAAAGATGCTGTATCTGCACTCTCCACCTCCCACAAAGCCAAACTGTTCAGGGTAGATCAAGTTCTGGAGGAGGGGCCAATCCTATGGGCCAAGACCTTTGCCCATAGCTTTACATCGGTGTTCAATAGAGAGATGGGCCTGTAACTCAAAGGAATTTCGGGCTCTGGTTTGGGAAGGACCACAATATGCACCTCAAGAAACTACTACCCAGAAAGTAGTTCCTTGAAGTAAGACACCAATTGAGGTCCCAAAACCGGCAACAACTTTTTGTAATGGAAGACAGTCAGGTCCTGGACTTTTATCTGTCAGGGATGTTTTGAGGACCTTCTGGATCTCGGTGAAGGTAATAGGGGCTATCAATATTTCACATTCCTCATTGGACAGTGTCGGTAAATTGAGGGTAGATAGAAACTGTCTTATATGGTTCAATCTAGTGGTGAGGGTGTCAGGTGTTTCCTGCAGGCGAAGATTGTACAGTGATTGGTAATAGGGATGAGCGAACTTTTGAAAAGTTCGGTTCGGTTCGGCGAATTTTCTTGAAGTTCGGATTCATACGAACCGAACCTAAAACGAAACTTGCTATAACGGCTGAATAATTGCTGCAACAATAATGGTAGTCTGGTAGGGTATAGTTTCGTTTACTTGCAGTTGCTATTAAATGAAAAAAGTAGAAAAAATTAAAGTGACTTGTACAACGGCGACGCAAAATATACGGATATTTAAGAATTTAAACTAATGCGTACGCTAATGCGAACATTCATAATAACGAACATACAGTGTAGCGTTGTCAAAGGTACGCTACTTAACTGAATATGTACGCATTAGAGTACAAATACACTGCGTCTGCGAACATTCCTACTCCAGTGACGAACATACAGTGTAGCGTTGTTAAAAGTACGCTACTTGACGGAATACGTACGCATTATTTTAACCAGATTCGTCTTAAAAGTTCTTAAACGAATCTGGTTCGTTACGGTTCTGTTCGCTCGTCCGAACGAACGTTCGGACGAACGAAAATAATAATCCATCTCGGCCATTCTCCTCCCAAAAGGGTGGTTTGACACGAGGGTCACACCAGGATACAAGGGATTGTAGGAGTAATAAATAATCCCTTGTATCCTGGTCTATTCTGTGGAAAAAGTAAACTTTATTTATTTACGAACCTGATTCATACGAACTTTACGAAAGTTCGGTTCGGGGACGAACCGAACGTTCGGTAAAGTTCGTAACGAATCTGGTTCGTTACGGTTCGGTTCGCTCATCCCTAATTGGTAATAAGAGGTAAAAACATTTGCCATCTCCGATTTAGTGCTCAGAGTCTTACCATCCTGAGCCCTCATCTGTCTAATATGAGATTGTTCAGTACATTTTTTAATATGTGCTGTCGTAATCTTGTTGCTCTTATCTCCATGTGCATAATGTTTGTGTTTTACCTTGAGATAAGCTCTAGTGCTTTAAGTTCCACCCTCAGCGCCACTAAAGTCTTATGATCCTTTTCAGGCAGATATATCTTATTATAAGTGTGTTCTAAGACCGCTATTTGCAACAATAGTGATGTTAGGTGTGCCATACACTGTTTTTTAAGATGGGATCCTAATGCTAGGAGCTCCCCGCGGATGGGTTTCCCAGACAGAGGTGGGCGAGGACTCGAATGGTGTATTGATTGCAAAGTAGTCTTGAAGCTTCTTAGATAAAGAACATGTCAGGACTGGCGGTCATGGCGCCCGTACCGCTGGTCCTGCCTCTGACACTGCGAGTGCCAGGGACGCGGCGGGTACGCAAGCCCACTCGCGTTCTCGGTCACTAGGATCACGCCAGAGAATCTAGCTGGTTCATCCGTCAGCTCTGCTATGCAGACCGGGTCACCTAGGGGTTAATTCTGTGCTCAGGAGTCTCTCCTCCCTTTCACCTGTGGGAGTGGGATTCCTGGCTGCATTTAAACCCTGCAGTAACTATCATGTCTGCCAGTGTTTGAATTTCTCTGCACCAGCTACCCTTGTGATTTTTGTGCTCTGCTATTTTGACTCCTGTTGTTCTCTGACCCTTGGCGTGTTTTTTGACTACTCTTTTGCTTGCTGATTTTGTTCCTGACGTACTCTCCTGGTTTGACTCGGCTTTCTGACTACCCTATTGGTGTTTGTCTGTCTTGTGTGTCTTCCTTCCCCTGCACCTTATTTCAGTGTATTTCGCAGTCATCGTGGTTGTCGCCCCACGGTTTAGCGTGGGTGGGGCAATAGGCAGGGACAGAGGTTGGGGCGAGCTCAGGGCTCACGTTCCTCCGTTGTCTGTGTACCCCAACCCTAACAGAAACACTGGCCCAATAGAGGCCTGCAACCTGCATACGTCCAGCTACTTTCACTCCACCTATGGAGCCTATGTCAGCTGTGGTCGCACAGGTCCAGGCCTTGACCAAGTTGGTTCAAGATCTGGCTACACGCCATCAGTTCCAGGAAACCATGCATGCTTCGGCCCCGGGGCCACCTCCGGCCGTTCAGTTACCTGCACCTGAACCCAAGATTCCCCTTCCTGACCTTTTTTCTGGCGATCGAAAGACATTTTTTTCGTTTCGGGAGGGATGTAAACTGTATTTTTCTTTACGTCCTCAGTCCTCGGGGACAGAAGCGCAAAAGGTGGGGTTGGTGATGTCTCTCCTGCGGGGTGACCCACAAAATTGGGCGTTTTCCTTACCATCTCACTCTCCTCTGCGCTTTTCTCTGGACTGTTTCTTTTCTGCCCTCGGTCAGATTTATGATGAACCTGACCGACCTGCATTAGCGGTTTCCCATTTATTATCTCTCCGTCAGGGTAGACAAGTGGCGGAAGACTATGGTGCTACTTTCAGACAGTACGTGACGGACTCAGGGTGGAACGATCAGGCCTTGAAGGACCTGTTCTTGACCGGCCTCTCAGACCATGTAAAAGACTTGTTGTTAGCTCATGCAGAACCTAAAACTCTTGATGAAGCCATGACCCTCGCTATCCGGGCGGACCGACGCCTAAGGTCCAGACGACCGCCTCGGGTGTCTCCTGCTCCTCAGCCGACCCCCAGTCCGGTCTCAACTCTACCTGGGCCTGAACCTATGGAGCTCAGCAGCATCAACCCTGAGCAGAGGAGGGAACATCGCCGGAAGAATTCGAACATCAGCTTGTTGCCTGTCCAAAGAAACCACAGCAGGAAAACTTCCGCTCCTAGACAGTTGTCGGGAGGACTGTCTAGGAGCTCAGGTACTCCCTAAAATTTCTAAAATGTTCCTGCCCTGCACTATTGAGGTCCAGTCAGCCTCATGTACAGGTCAGGCTTTTCTGGATTCTGGTGCAGCTGCGAATTTCATAGACTTTGATTTTGTGTCTCAGATTTTGCCTTCCCTGATTTCGTTGTCCCCTCCTGTCCAAGTGTCTAGTGTGGATCAGACCCCATTGCGTGCAGGTCTGGTCAAATTCCGCACTCCTCAGGTTAAGTTGGTGGTGGGCGCACTTCATAAGGAATTTTGTTCCTTCTTGGTAATGAAAAATTTGTCTGTGAATGTCATTCTGGGTCTACCATGGCTCCGGGAACATAATCCAGTAATTGACTGAATAACTTTGGATCTAGTTCGTTGGGGTCCTCAGTGTAAGACCCATCTGTCACATGTTTCTCTCTGTACCACTGATGCTAGTAATGTGGATCTCCCGAAGTTTATGTCTGACTTTTCTGATGTTTTTTCCAAACCCTTGTCTCAAGTCCTTCCTCCTCATAGGGATTTTGATTGTAAAATTGATCTCTTGCCTAATGCCAAACTGCCTAAAGGTCGTATATATAATCTGTCTGTGCCAGAGAGGGAGTCTCTTAAGACGTATATAGATGAAAGTTTGACTATTGGACATATTCGACCTTCTGAGTCACCAACTGGGGCTGGTTTCTTTTTTGTTGAGAAAAAAGATGGTGGGTTAAGGCCATGTATTGATTACCGCGAACTAAATAAAATTACTGTCAAGAACTCTGGGCCACTCCCCCTCATTCCGGATCTTCTGAATCAGGTGTCTGGGGCACAGGTGTTCTCCAAACTAGATTTAAGGGGGGCTTATAACCTGATTCGGGTCCGGGAGGGGGATGAATGGAAGACCGCGTTCAATACTCCTCTGGGGCATTTTGAATATCTGGTAATGCCTTTCGGTTTATGCAATGCCCCCGCAGTCTTCCAAGGGTTCATGAATACCATTTTTCATGATTATATTGGGGTCTTTATGGTGGTCTATTTGGATGACATCCTGATTTTCTCTCCAGATCTGGTCTCTCATCATGAGCATATTCGTCTTGTTCTTTCTCGGTTACGAAAAAATAGTTTATTCGCTAAGCTTGAAAAGTGTATTTTTTGTGTTCAAAAAATTTCATTTTTGGGTTATGTGGTCACTCCTTCAGATGTTCAGATGGATCCGTGTAAGGTTCAGGCGATTACGGATTGGGTTCAACCCAATACCTTAAAATCCCTTCAGCGGTTTCTGGGTTTCGCTAATTATTACAGGAACTTCATCAAGAATTTTTCCGTAATCGCCAAACCACTCACGGATCTTACCCGGAAGGGGGCTGATCCTAGTAACTGGTCCCCTGCTGCGTATGCTGCATTCGATGAGCTTAAGATGGCTTTCTCTTCCGCTCCAGTGTTGTGTCAACCTGATCTCTCACGACCCTTTGTTGTAGAAGTGGATGCTTCTGAGGTGGGTGTGGGGGCAGTGTTGTCTCAGGGGCCCCCTACCCTCACCAACCTGAGGCCTTGTGCATTTTTCTCTAAGAAATTCTCTCCTTGTGAAAGAAATTACGATATTGGTAACCGTGAGCTCCTCGCCATCAAATGGGCATTTGAAGTGTGGCGCCATTTTTTGGAGGGAGCTCTTCACCCAGTGACAGTGATCACAGACCACAAAAATCTTGTGTATCTAGATACTGCTAAACGTCTAAATGCTCGCCAGGCCAGGTGGGCCTTGTTTTTCTCTCGTTTTAATTTTGTGGTTAGCTACCGACCGGGTACTAAGAATGTAAAGGCAGATGCCTTATCCCGGAGTTTTGGTACCCCTGAGGTTTCTGAGTCTGAAGCTGGAAATATTTTACCACCAGGTATTGTACTGGCAGCTGTCTCCTCTCACCTCTCCACTCAAATTCTCGCTAAACAAAATTCTGCTCCCGAAGACCTTCCGGAAGGCAAATTATTTGTTCCTCATTCTTGTCGTTTGAGAGTGTTAGAGGAGACACATTGTTCAGTGCTGGCAGGTCACCCAGGTGTTCGAGGAACTTTAGAGTTATTAAAGAGAAATTATTGGTGGCCACGTATGGCTAATGACGTCCATGCTTTCGTCCAAGCTTGTCAGGTCTGTGCGCGGGGAAAGACCCCCAGGAGACGTCCTGAGGGTCCTCTTCTCCCGCTCCCAGTGCCGGACAGACCCTGGTCCAACATTTCTATGGACTTTATTACCGATCTACCACTATCCCAGGGGTGCACTGTCATCTGGGTGGTAGTGGATCGGTTCTCTAAAATGGGCCATTTTGTTCCATTAAAAAAACTACCCTCGGCGGAGGAATTGGCGGACCTTTTTATCCAGCATGTGGTCCGCCTTCATGGTCTTCCTGATGATGTAGTGTCAGACAGGGGTGTGCAATTTGTATCTAAGTTTTGGCGTGCCTTTGTTCGAAATTGGAGGTTAAATTATCCTTTTCTTCTGCCTTTCACCCTGAAACTAACGGGCAGACAGAAAGGATGAATCAGGAGCTAATCCAGTACCTTCGTCTCTTTGTCTCTGACTGTCAACATCTGTGGGCTTCATATCTCCCGTTAGCAGAATTTGCAATCAACAACCATACAAGCTCTTCTACACTCACATCACCCTTTTATTGTAATTTTGGTTTCCACCCCCGGTTTTCTTTCTCTTCTTCGTCGGTTTCCGATACCCCCCGGGCAGAATCCATAACCAGCCTACTGTGCACAGTGTGGTCACAAGTTCAGAAGAACTTGCAAAAATCACAAAACCAAATGGTCCATCACTCCAAGAATAAGCGTACAGTCACGGAAACCTTTTTAGTGGGAGATAAAGTCCTTTTGTCTACTAAAAACCTCAAATTGAAGGTTCCTTCTTTGAAATTGGCTCCGAGGTTTGTTGGTCCTTTTGCTATTACTCAGGTTATCAATCCAGTGTCTTTCAAGGTGGCGCTCCCGCCAGAATGGCGTGTTCACAACACTTTTCATAAAAGTTTGTTTAAGCGTTATGTTGACCCCGTTGTACCCCTCCCTGACCCTCCCTCTCCATTGGTGGTGGATGGAGACCTTGAGTTTGAAGTGGAGAGAATTCTTGATTCTAGATTGGTAAGGAATTCTCTACAATATTTGATCCATTGGAAGGGGTTCGGTCCTGAGGATAGATCCTGGGTTCCTGCTAAAGATGTGCATGCACCTCGGTTGGTAAAATTGTTTCACCAGAATTATCCGTTGAAACCGTCTCCACGATCTAAGGGTCCGGAGGCCCCTCGTGGAGGGGGGGGTACTGTCAGGACTGGCGGTCATGGCGCCCGTACCGCTGGTCCTGCCTCTGACACTGCGAGTGCCAGGGACGCGGCGGGTACGCAAGCCCACTCGCGTTCTCGGTCACTAGGATCACGCCAGAGAATCTAGCTGGTTCATCCGTCAGCTCTGCTATGCAGACCGGGTCACCTAGGGGTTAATTCTGTGCTCAGGAGTCTCTCCTCCCTTTCACCTGTGGGAGTGGGGATTCCTGGCTGCATTTAAACCCTGCAGTAACTATCATGTCTGCCAGTGTTTGAATTTCTCTGCACCAGCTACCCTTGTGATTTTTGTGCTCTGCTATTTTGACTCCTGTTGTTCTCTGACCCTTGGCGTGTTTTTTGACTACTCTTTTGCTTGCTGATTTTGTTCCTGACGTACTCTCCTGGTTTGACTCGGCTTTCTGACTACCCTATTGGTGTTTGTCTGTCTTGTGTGTCTTCCTTCCCCTGCACCTTATTTCAGTGTATTTCGCAGTCATCGTGGTTGTCGCCCCACGGTTTAGCGTGGGTGGGGCAATAGGCAGGGACAGAGGTTGGGGCGAGCTCAGGGCTCACGTTCCTCCGTTGTCTGTGTACCCCAACCCTAACAGAACAAATATGGAAGGTGTATCTAACAATGTAGGATTTAGCCACCATGACCATTCGCTCCCAGACACTTCAGGAATGTTCATAGAAAAAGAAACCAGTGCATAATCGGTTAGGGTGATGCAGTGGATATTTGCACTTGACTTGACGTAGCTATCTATCAGGTATTAAAAAGAAAATCAAGCCTTTGGTAAGACCTATGGGGGTTAGAATAAAATGTGTAATCCTTCCTATCTGCATGCACAGACCTCTAGACATCACTCAGGCAGAGTTCTCGCAGTTTCCCATGAATACCTCTAACCGCCTTATATGAGATGGCTGATTTTTGAGTGGAGGAATCCAGGAGAGGATTAAGGACAAGGGTGATGTCACCCCCAATAATTAGCGAGCCTGAAACAAACACAGAGATAGTATGAAGTATCTCCAGCAGGCAATAAACTGTCTAGTGTTGGGGGCATAAAGATTGCACAGTTTGACCTCAACAGTTCCCAACATGCCCTTCAGAAGTAGATATCTCCCCTCAGGATCCACAACCTCAGATAGTATGGAGAAAGGAACAATTCTATGAATTCCAATACTGACCCCTCTTGACGAAGAGCGGTCATAGCAAGAATGGCACCAAGACCGATAAAGAGAGTGTGACAGTTTTGGTATGTACCACATTTGAAGTGTGTTTCCTGGAGCATAACATCTGCCTCCGCTTTTTTTCAATATTTGAAAAATGCGGCTCCTTTTAACCATTTTTTGCAGCCATGTACATTAAAGGAAGCTAAATTGACTTTTAAGGCAGCCATCTTTGAGGTATGAAAAATACAAGAGAGATTTTCTAGATGCTCCATGACCCAACACTCAAGCAGTAATACAAACTCAAATAAAGCAAACAAGGAAATTAGAAATGCAGCATAACAGGAAGCTCCATAAGGAGCTAGAAGGGGAAGGTAGACACAAACATCAGTATAACCTGATATGCCCAAGCCACCATTACAGTAGGTAAGCCTGATGGGCCAAGAAAAAAGGCAAAGGAAAACTATTCCATTAAAGGGGTATTCACATCATAGACAATGGGGGCATATTGCTAGAATATTCCCCCATTGTCTGATAGGTGCGGGTCCTATATCGAGAACGGAGCGGGGAGGGCTGCGCCCCCTGGCGTCTGGCCCCCACCAGGCACAGCTCCATGCTGCTCCCATAGAAATGAATGGGAGCGCACCGCATATGTGCGGCCACCGCTCCCGTTCATTTCTATGGAGCCGACGGAAATAGCCGAGCCAGCACTCATAGAAATGAATAGAAGGAGGCTGCACATGCGCAGTGTGCCCTCCGTTCATTTCCCTGCTCCGTTCTCGATATAGGTGCAAGTCCTAGCGATATGCCTCCATTGTCTGAGATGGGAAAAACCTTTTAAGTAACACATAGTATAGCTTAATTGGTGTGGGCAATGTCTTCCCTCTCTGAGTCAGAGCAGAGAAGGGAAGGGAATAGATGACAACATTACCCCACACAAAAGGATCACTTTTAAGATGTCCTTAAATCAGAGATATCTTCTTGTGGAGACCCAGAAATTAGCTATTAGAGTCCTTGATAGAGGATCTGTTGCCTCTCACATTTTTCTGTTTCCGGACCGTTGACCATGCAGGCAGGATTGGTAATGGAGGTAGCTTCTCATTCTGGGGCAAAGGCATCCATGATGGAACTTCAACCAGCGACAGGTTCAGGGCAACCCACAGCTGTTGCAAATCCTCTGGAGTGCAGACAGTAATGGGTCGATTGCCACAGGGAATAAGGAGGCCAAAGGGGAAGAACCACCGGTAAAGGATATTTGATGTGTGTAATTGATCAGTAAAAGGTTTCAGGATCCTTCTTTTCTGAAGCGTTGAAACGGTAAGATCTTGAAACACTTGTACTTTAGTACCTTCCAGTAATACTTCACCTAGTTCTCTGGATTTATGTAAAATGGCCTTAGTGTCACAGAAGCTCAGTAGTCCGCATATTATGTCCCTCGGATTTTCTGAAGGGATAGGCTTGGGGCATAGTGCCCTATGTACCCTTTCCACAATTATGGTCTCCACCCAGTCTGGGCCCAGTAAGGTGTTAAACATGGCCTGCATGATGGAAAAAAAGTCCTCTTTGTCTGCATCTCCAGGTAAGCCCCGTATTCTAATGTTTCTCCTACGACTTGTATTCTCCTGATCCTCCAGAAATATCAAGGAATTGTTTATGGCATTCTGGTGAGTCCCGAGAGTGCTTCTGACTGTGGAGCTAAAGGTAATCAGTGTTTCTTGCGTCTGTTCCAGGGCCTCTACCCTGTCGCCTTGATGACCGTAAGGTCAGCAGCAATAGGGGCTAGTGCTCTTTGCAGGGCCCGGTCTAGGTAATCTCGGCTGAGGGGTGAAGATTAATTAATATTACTGTTCTGTACAGATCGTTTTCACCATTTATCTCATTATCTCACAGGCAGAATTACAGTGACATATATTCTCAGTACTTACCCCTCTGCCAAGCCACCAATGCCTACATCTGGACTCAGACTAACTGCAGGCTTTTCCTCTCGAGTCCAAACTAGTTATCTTACTGAGTCTTCTTATTCAGCTGCATTTACTATATATGTAAGTGAACAGAAGACTTGGGAACACATCCTTTTGGAACCTGAGCAGACGACCCCCAACCAGCCTGAGTGCAGTGAAATGGCGGCATGGCAGAAGAGGTCAGTGGCCTCCATTTGCTTACAGGGGAAGTAGCATATGTGCAGTCCACTCCAAAAGTAAGTGATTTGAGGCCTCTGGTGGACAGGACCTGTCATATGACCCTCCATTAACAGCCATTTTGGGAGCAGAGCATTTGTAAGCAGGGAAGTGGACCTGTAACATACATTAGGTATTTTACAGGATGGGACATCAGCACCGATGGTTAGTGATGCCTATTACTGTACAGCATATGTACAACTAGTAACAGATAGTGACTCACTCTTTTAACACCAAAACAGGTTACAGCTGGCACTTTTATTTTCTGATCTTTCATTGGGACATTATAGCCACGATCGCTGTGTTGTAGTGAGCAATTTAAGTGAATAAGATCACTAGATTTAAAAAAATAAACATCATGAGTAGAGATGAGCGAACATGCTCGTCCAATCTTGGTGCTCGTTCGAGCATTAGGGTATTCGCATATGCTCGCTACTCGGACGAGCATATCGCGATCCTCAAGGAAATGGCAACTTCCTCTTCCTGCATGTTAGCTGCCTTTTTTCAGCCAATCAACATGCAGGAGAGTCTTTGGTACCTCCTAGCATCACGTGGAGCCCCTACAAGTCGATAACAGGAATTGGCTGGCCAGATCAGATGACCTGGGAATATAAGAATCTGGTCCCGCGCTGTTCGCTTCATACGCCGTCTGCATGAGATTAGGGATAGAGCTGCTGTCTGTCAGGGAGAGTGTTAGGGCCTGAATTTAGTTGTTGGTTAGGCAGGAATCACCCACAAAGAACCCAACAGCCCTTCTAAGGGCTACAAGCACTTTTTTTTTGGTGTCCTCCTAGCTACTGGCTGGGGCTTGTAGTGCAGCTACCGCCATCTTGGCTGCACACTGTTAGGGCGTGAAATTAGAATCTGGTTAGGCAGGAATCAACCACACAGAACCCAACGCTCCTTCTAAGGGCTACAACAACATTTTTTTTGTCCAGTGAACAATTGTGAGGTGTGTGATACCCTAGTCGCAGTCTAGAGAATAATTTTTTTACTCAATTATATAAACTACAGTTCAGTGAACAATTGTGAGGTGTGCGATACACTAGCCGCAGTCTAGAGAATACGTTTTTTTCACTCAATTATGTAAACTACAGTCCAGTGAACAATTGTGAGGTGTGCGATACACTAGCCACAGTCTAGAGAATATGTTTTTTTCACTCAATTATATAAACTACAGTCCAGTGAACAATTGTGAGGTGTATGATACACTAGCCGCAGTCTAGAGAATAATTTTTTTCACTTAATTATATAAACTACAGTCCAGTGAACAATTGTGAGGTGTGTGATACACTAGCCGCAGTCTAGAGAACACGTTTTTATTCTTAGTTATATAAAATACAGTCCAGTGAACAATTGTGAGGTGTGCGATACACTTGCCGCAGTCTAGAGAATAATTTTTTTCACTCAATTATATAAACTACAGTCCAGTGAACAATTGTGAGGTGTGTGATACACTAGCTGCAGTCTAGAGAATAATTTTTTTCACTTAATTATATAAACTACAGTCCAGTGAACAATTGTGAGGTGTGTGATACACTAGCCGCAGTCTAGAGAATAATTTTTTTCACTCAATTATATAAACTACAGTCCAGTGAAAAATTGTGAGGTGTGTGATACACTAGCCGCAGCCTAGAGAATACGTTTTTATTCTCAGTTATATAAACTACAGTCCAGTGCAAAATTGAGTGGTTTGCAGTGCAATAGCTGGAGTCTAAAGACTACATTTTTTTGCCTCAGATAGTAATTCTACTGTCTACTGAATACGGTTTTGGCCTCAGATATTAACTCGACAGTTTGGTGAATATACAAAATCTTGAATCCAAGGGCTAAGGGTCGAGGACGAGGGCGTGGGCGTTCAAGTAGTGTAGAGGGCAGAGGCCGTGGTCCTGGGAAGGGGTACACTGTACATGCTGATGAGGGAGCAGTAGAACGTCGCAGAGTTTCGCTCCCTAGCTTCATCTCACAACTTACTGGGTCACGTGGTACACCACTATTGAAACCACAACAGTGCGAACAGGTGATGACGTGGATAGCGGACAATGCATCCAGTAATTTATCCACCACCCAGTCTTCCATGCAGTCCACACATGCTAGCAAAGGGAGTAGACCTCTGGCTCCTCCAGCTCAACCTCCTTCCCCCCAGCCTGCCTCCCCCACGGAAAGTATGGATTCAGATCAGGCATACTCACAGGAACTTTTTTCAGGACCCTACCCAGAGACACCACTGCTGAGCAGTTGCTCTGTCCCGATGCCCAAAATTTAGAACTTTCACAGTCTGTGGGTGATGAGAGTGTGGACTTAGTGCAAGTAGTGCGTGAAGAGGTGTCGGATGATAATGATGATGATGATGAGACACGGTTGTCAGACAGTGACGTTGTTGTCAGGGCAGTAAGTCCGAGGGGGGAGCAGAGTGAGGAATCGGAGGAAGAGCTGGTGGATGATGAGGTGACAGACCCGAGCTGGGTTGGTAATCCAACTCAAGACAGTGCTTCTTAGGGGGAGGCAAGTGCAGCACCAGAACAGGTTGGAAGAGGCAGTAGGGGTGGCCAGAGGGAGAAGCAGGGCTAGAGCAGGTAGATCAACAACTGTTTCACGGAGTCAAGCTCCCGTGCCAAGGCATAGATGTTCGCAAGTCTGGAGGTTTTTTAAAGAAAGTGAGGATGACCGACGGACTGTGGTGTGCAACCTGTGCCACACCAGAATCAGCAGGGGAGCCACCACTACCAGCCTAACCACTACCAGCATGCGCAGGCATATGAGTGCTAAACACCCGACTCAATGGAACCAAGGCCGTTCACCTACTGCGGGTCACACCACTGCCCCTTCCCCTGTGTCACATGCTGGCTAGGCGAGGACCCCGGCACGAGCGCCTCCCGCCCTAAAACCACCCCTTCACCTCCACGATCCTCCACAACCTCCACCAATGTGTCCCAGTGCAGCGTTCAGCTGTCTTTGCAGCAGACATTTGAGCGCAAGTGCAAATACAATTCCAGCCACCCACATGCCCTAAACCTCCACATCTCGAAATTGTTGAGCCTGGAGATGCTGCTCTATAGACTGGTATAGACTGAGGCTTTCCGCAACCTGATGGCAGTGGCTGTCCCTTGGTACTTGGTCCCCAGCCGCTACAAATTTTCCCAATGTGCCGTCCCAGCCCTACACCAGCACGTGTCAGAGAACATCATCCGGTTAGTGATAAGGTCCACCTAACCACGGACACGTGGACAAGTGCTGCCGGGCAGGGACACTATATCTCACTGACGGCACATTGGGTTAACTTGGTGGAGGCTGGGACCGAGTCTGACCCTGGGGCCGCTCATGTACTGCCCACACCAAGGATTGCGGGGCCTACCTCGGTCACGGTTTCTCAGATGTACTATGCCTCTTCCTCCAACCCCTCCTCCTCCTCCTCCAAATTACCATCCGTGGG
Source organism: Rhinella marina (assembly GCA_900303285.1). Taxonomy (NCBI): domain Eukaryota; kingdom Metazoa; phylum Chordata; class Amphibia; order Anura; family Bufonidae; genus Rhinella; species Rhinella marina. The sequence continues at coordinate 12,947 of ONZH01024476.1, read as the reverse complement.
CACGGCGCCTTCAGCCGGTAGCTCTAGGCTCAGCAGCAGTGCCGTGGGTAAGCGCCAGCAGGCGGTGCTCAAACTGCTGAGCTTAGGTGACAAAAGGCACACCTCCCAAGAGCTGTTACAGGGCATCACGACGCAGACCGATCTGTGGCTGGCACCGCTGAACCTCAAGCCAGGCATGGTTGTGTGTGGCAATGGGCGTAACCTGGTGGCGGCTCTGCAACTCGGCAGACTGACACATGTGCCATGCCTGGCCCACGTGTTCAATCTGATAGTTCAGCGGTTCCTCAAGACATACCCCAATTTGTCAGATTTGCTCACCAAGGTGCACCGCATCTGTGCGCATTTCCGCAAGTCAAGCACAGATGCTGCCACTCTCATGGCAGCGCAGCGGCGCCTACAACTGCCCGCTCACCGGCTGTTGTGCGACTTGCCCTCGAGATGGAATTCAACATGTTATCCAGAGTTTACCAGCAGCGCAGAGCGATTGTAGACTGCCAGATGTCAACTTCCACCAGAACTGGTAGTCAGGTCAGTCAGATTCCTCAAGTCTACAATGAGGAGTGGATGTGGATGTCTGATATCTGTCAGGTGTTGAGTAACTTTGAGGCGTCAACACAGATGGTCAGCGGTGATGCCGCCATTATCAGCCTCACCATCCCACTGCTTTGCTTGTTGAAAAACTCACTGCTCAGCATGAAGTCAGAAGCTTTGCACTTGTCACAGGAGATGGGGGAAGAAGATACGTCGCTTGATAGCCAGAGCCCCCTCCGGTCTGTTTCTCAGAGCGTATTGGAGGAGGGGGATGAGGAGTAAGAGGAGGAAAATGTTGTCGAGACTGAAGAGGGTACCAATGCAAAGGTTCTGTGGGCCAAGTAGCGGGGGAGAGGAGGCGAGCAGGCAGGTTGTCCAGCACTGGCAGGGGAACGCTCTCCAAGGCCTTTGCCAGTTTTATGTCACCCCAGCAAGACAATGTCACCTGTCCCCAGTCTAGGCAGAGTAGGGGGGAGCTGTACAGAAAAATGGTGAGGGAGTACCTAGCTGACCATACCAACGTCCTGACTGATCACTCTGCTCCATACAACTACTGGGTTTCAAAGCTGGACATGTGGCCTGAACTGGCGCTGTACGCCTTGGAGGTGCTGGCCTGCCCTGCTGCTAGCGTGTTGTCAGAGCGGGTATTCGGTGCAGCTGGTGGCGTCATCACCGATAAGCATACACGCCTGTCAACTGACAGCGCTGACAGGCTGACGCTTATTAAAATGAACAAAGCTTGGATTTCACCGGAATTCAAATCTCCTCCGGGGGAAAGCAGCTAAAGAATAAGATTCTTTATGTATCCGATTCCTCTCCTCTACCTCTTCTGATCCTCCTCCTTCTCTTCACTGCCAAACGCTGACCCAAAAGGGAATTTTTTAGAGGGCCAACTGGCACTCTTTTAAGACTATGTTTCCGGAGGGCCACCTACAGGTCCTCTTTCCAAACAATTTTTCCGGAGCGTCAACTACAGACACTCTAAAACCATTTTTCCGGAGCGTCAACTACAGACACAAAAAATTTTTTTTTCGGAGGGTCGATTTCTCACATTCCAAAAAATTTTTTTTGGGAGGCTCACCTACTGCCATTTGACTGCAATCTCAGTTGGACAAAGGCACTGGTGGTCTCACCACCATGCTGTGTCAGGCTAAATTTTTGGGTGGTTCACCTGCTACCTCAGTCTAACTTGATCACTCTGTTGTCACCGCCGCCATACAGAGCCACCATAAATTTTTATGTGCTTCGCCTGCTGCCGCACTGTAACTCGGTCACTCTGTAGTCCCAGCCATACAGGGACACAATAAATTTTTATGTGCTTCGCCTGCTCCTGCACTGTAACTCGGTCACTCTGTAGTCACAGCCATACAGGGTCACGATAAATTTTTAAGTGCTTCGCCTGCTCCCGCAATGTAACACAGTCACTCTGTTGTCACAGCCATACATGGTCACGCTAAATTTTTATGTGCTTCGCCTGCTCCTGCACTGTAACTCGGTCACTCTGTAGTCACAGCCATACAGGGCCACAATAAATTTTTATGTGCTTCGCCTGCTCCTGCACTGTAACTTGGTCACTCTGTAGTCACAGCCATACAGGTCCACGATAAATTTTTATGTGCTTCGCCTGCTTCTGCACTGTAACTCGGTCACTCTGTTGTCACAGCCATACAGGGCCACAATAAATTTTTATGTGCTTCGCCTGCTCCTGCAGTGTAACTCGGTCACTCTTTCGTCACAGCCATACAGGGCCACGATAAATTTTTATGTGCTTCGCCTGCTCCTGCACTGTAACTCGGTCACTCTGTAGTCACAACCATACAAGGCCACGATAATTTTTTATGCGCTTCGCCTGCTCCTGCATTGTAACTCGGTCACTCTGTAGTCACAGCCATACAGGGTCACGCTAAATTTTTGTGTGCTTCGCCTGCTCCTGCACTCCGAGAGTAAGGAGGCGTGTCTCCAATCTGATTGGCTGACAGGAAACTGCTGGATATAGCAAGTGTATATGTGAAGTGAAGGAAAGCAGTTTTGGCCTCAGAGAACTGGCAGAGGAGCCATCATGAGAATATTCTCATATTGTAATGGTTAAAACAGCCGTAACTAAGGGAAAAACCCAAGGAAAACAGTGGTATGTGAAGAAACTAAAGATTTCTTTATGCATAATGCTGCAGCAGCAGTAACATATGTTAAAACTGATTTTTTTTTATGAAAACATGGTGGTTACTCTTTAAGCATTTTTCTTGGCAATGTTTTCTATCAATTTTCATTTTTTTATTTGTGGTTTTTTCACATATCTTTTTACTTTTATTATACATGTCAGTTTTATTTATTCATTTTATTTCACAATTGGCTTTAATAATATAAGCCTTTCACGTTGAGTTTGGACCCATTTACACGACTATACCCGTTTTGCGGTCCAGTACATTCTACCCTATATTAGAAACACTTATTCTTGTCCAGAAAACAGACAAGAATCAGACATGTTCCATGTTCTTTCCGGCCCACAGAATGGACAAACAGATGTGGAAAATACACAGTGCAGTCCACTAAAAAGAATGGGTCCGCATCTGATCCGCAAAATATGCAGATGCGATCCCAGATGTGGACCAAATATACACTCTTGTGAATGGGACCATACATATTAATATATTTTTTTTCTCTTATAATACCACATTTCATTTTCACTTTAATACAAATGTTATTTTATTCTTCCTTTCTGTCTCATACTTTTGGTAAGCTGATGGCCCTGATCTAGCCTGTCTCATGGTCACAAGCCACCTGCCCTGTTGTGCTGTCATTATGATAATGAGAGAGCACAGGGGGCTGCCAGGGCCGGCGCTTATGATGTCTGTGTAGTTTAGCTGACATGGTGCACACCAATCAGCTCCATAATCTGATTTGTATGAACCTTCATTTGGAACAGAACACAGAAGGACTACTCCCTTCGTCAAAATGCTATGGTCCCCGAGGCTGCTTTAACCAAGTTGCGCAGACGTGCGCCTCATCCCTTTTTTCCCCCTTTTCAGGTTATTGGGGAGCCCCTTGAAAGATGTTTTTTTAAGGAACCTTTGCTGCTATTTTTTTACCCATTTGGATTACAATTTTACCTATGTGGATAACAAATTGCAACTGAGTTTGGGACTCTGCTCCAGTTCTATGACAAGCGTCAGAAGAAAAGAGACTGAAACGTGTCCGTGAGCATACTAGGTAGGTGATATTTAAAATGTTTACATTATACATATAATGTATTTGTACTATACTGTTTGCACTGGATTGTTTGCACTAATGTTTTTACCTTTCAGCAATGTTTTCAAGTATGTTGCCCATTGTGTGTATTTCTTTACAGGTACCGCAATGTGTCCTCATATTCACTTTATTGTATGGTGGATGGTTGTACTATGCACTTAGCCGGATAGACAGCACTTTACTTGTTCTACCTCAAATATACATACTGCCTCTGAGGGCGATTTCAGATCTGACCATTTACACTGGATCTGGCCCGGGGTCCGCAAGGTGTCAAAACTATGTCGCAAGCCTCGGATCACCTGCTGGATCACCTCCTTTTTATGCTGGTTCGGGTGGCGGTGTGTGCCATTGTAAATCGGAATCCTGGCGGTCCATCAGCCGGACTATGTATTTCAGCTGTGCAGCAGAGCTAAATGATGAGGATCGCCTAGATGCCATTTTCGAATATTCGCTCTGCCTCTGAGGAGTGCACGCCGCGGCCTCTCGTCGTACGTGCCTGCGTATTACGTAATCGCGTACACAATAGTTCGCTGAGGATTCGTAAGCTATTTGTACGCTCATGCGTACGTCTTCTAAGAAGTTGCGTACATTTTTTAACTGTACATTCGTTATTAGTGCGCGAATGTTCGCTAATAGCACATAACAGCGTATATTTTGTACGCAAATACAACAAATCTATTTGTCGAATATATACGAATCTTAGGAAAACTTTGGCGAATGTTCGGCGAATAATTCTTTCAATGATTCGCTCATCTCTATTTGGAATCAAACTCACTCAGGCATCCTAGGGGTGGAGTGGACGCGATGTGAGAGATCACACACACCGGAGCAGGCAAGCCCCATCCATAATAAGTCCAGTCAGTGTAGCACAGGGCAGGCAGGTAGTGACTGAGTCACTCACTCTCACAGTGAGTCACTGACACTGTACACACAGCACACCACACACGACCTCAGCCACCACTCAACTCCGCACATACAGTCCTAGAAGTGTCAGACAGTTGGGAATGAGAAGCACAGCAGGTGGGATCTTTGTCAATCAGTGCAGCAGGCGGTATGAGTATTGGCACTGGTTGCAAGTGTTTAAAACAATAGCTGGGCTCCACCAGCTCTCTGCACAAAACATGTGGCCAACCGGGAGGTTTCCAGCACATTGACAATACGCCCCTTCCCTCACATTGATTCTTTTGTTCAGCTATTGTGGTGTTTACTCTTCCAACTATTAATGGTGATTTGTGTGTATTTTAATGCATTGAAATAAAGGATATGTATACTTTTATACACTTCTCTTTGATTATTTGCTCTGGGTATTCACACCAGTATTTTGTGTAGGATACATGTTCTGAGCGTATTCTACTCACCTTGTGTTTATAGTCACCTATTGGAATATTGTGTCTTCCATGATTATGAAGAGCTATATCTATATCATGTAAAGCCCGAGTCATCAGTAAGACTGCCATGTACACTTGATAAGGAGTAAAGTCGTCAGGAAAATATAAATAATTATCCTCAAATCGCTCCTCTCCTGAGCAGTTATGGAAAGGAAATGTATATGTTACTGGAATAAGGAAGTTCTTGAATTTATTTCTTGAAAAACATTGGAATACCACCATCCAAATATCTTCCAACAATGAATCAGAAGGTCGACTGGAAAATTGTACATTAGAAAAGTACTCCTTCATCCCAGTAATCATGTATTTGTGAGGTGAAAACACCAAACTACAATTAGCAGGAAATCCACCGTCTATATATGTTATATCCTCTATAGCATGTGACCATGAACTTGGAAGAATAAGAGTCTTGTTCCTCAGAACATTAGCTGCATTGTACAAAAACCTGATGTAAGTCATACTATAGGTGCCACAAATGATAATCACATCAGTGGACGATGTCTGTAAAGATACAGGGACATGCTCATAATTATTCTTAGATACCCAGAATGGTGAATTCCACACAAATCTGATGATCTGTAAACTTCTTAATTAACTGCTGTAACTCCTGCCGTCCACTGTCATCATCTGATGTGATGATCCCAACCCAATTCCACTGGAATCTATCCAAAAGGTTCACCAATGCTGAATATTGTATCTTGTAATCGAGGACAGTTCGATGGAAGTTTGGATAAAGCTTTTTATCACTTAGAATAGGATCTCTTGCCCCATAACTGATCTATAGGATAAAGGAAAAAAGTAACAGCCGTCTCCATACTGTGTGAGAAGAGTGGATTATGGGTCAACCAAAAACACTTCTATGATATGTAGAACAAGGTTAAGAAATATACTCAGACTTTACTGCTAGTTTCCATGGTTACAGACCACCTTGCAATCCATCAATCCATCAAACACTATAGGAAAAAGTATCAGCCTCTCTGGTGGCTGGGACCTTGGGAGTTCAAATAGGCTGGTGCTTTTTCCTATATTGTGCAAGCATGACCACCACTGGTGGGATTGCAGGGTGGTCTGTAACCATGGAAACAAGCAGTGAATAATGTGATGGAAAAATAAATCCAACCAGCAAAGGAGACAATATGGGCAATAACAATATATTAGTAAGTGGCTTGTATTAACTTTCTCTACGTGATAAATGCCACTTACTGAAGTGAGACAACCCCTTTAAGGATGAGAAAATTGATCGGTAACGAACAGTGTAAGTTATGAATTTCACAAAAGTTAAACCACCAAATGAACCCAAAGCTTTTCAGGTTTGCTTCGGACGAATCCAGTAAAACATTGCCCAGCGCAATGTTACTGCACATGTTGGTGGGCAAAACCACAAGGGAGGAAAAAGGTTGGTCAAATGACTAGGAGGAAGTGAGGGAAGGCATTGTTCTAATTAGCTCAGAAGCTAAAAAACAGACTCATCAGACAATCAGTGAGGCAGCAGGCAGGGAGATCCCATGGCAGATGTCAGGGTACAGAACCTTATTCTTGCTGTTCTGCGCTACAAAACCAGCCACCTCTAAGACAAAAAAAAATCCATTCTCCTACAGAAACAGTTTTTTTCCCCCTCAATAAACATCAAACATATATATACTTATTGACAGAACAACACCCCAAGAGCATTTTGCTGCTGAGCAATTGCACATATTTTTTTCCAGTGCTTTATATCTCTCTGGCATTATAGCAAAAGCCTTTCATGGCAATAACACAATTTTTAGACCAGTAAAACTAAATGCAAATTGCACCATAGAAATATTACATTTCCTGCATTGTCATATTTTGCACTGTGTGTTACAGTTAGAGATGAGCGAGTAGTGAAATATTCGAAAGTTCGAAATTCGATTCGAATAGACCGCGAAATTCGACTATTCGACCGAATATCGAATCCCATTAAAGTCTATGGGGAAAAAATGCTCGCCACTTGGAAATCTCAATTCGACCACTTGGAGGTCACCAAGTCCACCCTGAAACCTCAGAAAAGGATGCCAACACTGCTGGAATGCAACTGGGACAGCAGGGGAAGCATGTCTGGGTGCATATAACGCGCCCAAGTCGCACTATTACGCCACTATCACAGCCTCTCAACAATACACTCCAAAGACAATCTAACCTCTCTGTAAAGTGAGACCATACAAGGAAACCTTCTTTCCTCAACATTGCCATGGACCCCAAGCCAAACTAGACAAAAAAGAAGATAAATTCTGCACCCCTTAAAATCACGTTGCCTATGACAACCACAGATGGCATAGGCAAGGGGGAAATCAAATAGACCCCACCCCTAATTGTCATTGTGTGTGTGTGTGAGATGTGGTCAGACATGTCTTCTTTAAAATGTAAAAACAACTCAAACACATGCAGAAGCCTTAAAATGCCCAAATTGTTGGCGCTTGAGATGTCAGTGACCCGACCTGGCCCAGTGTCATGTCTAGCAGGTAAAGCAGTGGGGATGTTGAGGGATGCGTAGGACCGCAAAAGGCAGGAAGAGGCCGTGGGCTGGCCAGAGGCTCATGGAAAATTTTGTGGAGGCCCAAGCGGTGAGACGTCTTAAAAATTGTGTGGAGGCTAAAGAGGTAACCTGCTTAAACATTTTTGGAGGCCCAAGAGGTGAGACCTCTTAAAAATTATGTGGGAGCCCAAGAGGTGTGACCTGTTAAAAATTATGTGGAGGCCCAAGAGGTGATGACCTCTTAAAATTTTGTGGAGGCCCAAGAGGTGAGACGTATTAAAAATTATGTGGAGGCCAAGAGGTGAGACCTATAAAAATTATGTGGAGGCCCCAAGAGGTGACACTTCTTAAACATTTTGTGAGGCCCAAGAGGTGAGACTCTTAAATTATGTGGAGGCCCAAGAGGTGAGACGTATTAAAAATTATGTGGAGGCCCAAGAGGTGAGACGTTTAAAAATTATGTGGAGGCCCAAGAGGTGAGACCTGTTAAACATTTTGTGGAGGCCAAGAGGTGAGACCTGTTAACATTTTGTGGAGGCCCAAGAGGTGAGACCTGTTAAACATTTTGTGGAGGCCCAAGAGGTGAGACCTGTTAAACATTTTGTGGAGGCCAAGAGGTGAGACCTGTTTAAACATTTTGTGGGAGGCCCAAGAGGTGAGACCTATTAAAAATTATGTGGATCAAGAGGTGGACATTTGTGGAGGCCCAAGAGGTGAACCTGTTAAACATTTTGTGGAGGCCCAAGAGGTGAGACCTCTTAAAATTATGTGGAGGCCAAGAGGTGAGACCTCTTAAATTTTGTGGGCAAGAGGTGACACCTCTTAAAAAAATTTGGTGGAGGCCCAAGAGGTGAGAATTAGAAAAATTTTGTGGAGGCCCAAGAGGTGAGACCTCTTAAAATTTTGTGGAGCCAAGAGGTGAGACCCTTAAATTATGTGGAGAGCCCAGAGGTGACCCCTTAAACATTTTTGTGTAGGCCCAAGAGGTGAGACCTCTAAAAATTATGTGGAGGCCAAGAGGTGAGACGTATTAAAAATTATATGGAGGCCCAAGAGGTGAGACGTTTTAAAATTATGTGGAGGCCCAAGAGGTGAGACGTGTTAAAAATTATGTGGAGGCCCAAGAGGTGAGACCTGTTAAAAATTATGTGGAGGCCCAAGAGGTGAGACCTGTTAAACATTTTGTGGAGGCCCAAGAGGTGAGACCTGTTAAACATTTTGTGGAGGCCAAGAGGTGAGACCTCTTAAACATTTTGTGGAGGCCCAAGAGGTGAGACCTGTTAAACATTTTGTGGAGGCCAAGAGGTGAGACCTGTTAAACATTTTGTGGAGGCCCAAGAGGTGAGACCTGTTAAAATTTTGTGGAGGCCCAAGAGGTGAGACCTCTTAAACATTTTGTGGAGGCCCAAGAGGTGAGACCTCTTAAAAATTATGTGGAGGCCCAAGAGGTGAGACCTCTTAAAAATTTTGTGGAGGCCCAAGAGGTGAGACCTCTTAAAAATTATGTGGAGGCCCAAGAGGTGAGACCTCTTAAAAATTATGTGGAGGCCCAAGAGGTGAGACCTCTTAAACATTTTGTGGGGGCCCAAGATGTGAGACCGTGTTAAACCATTTTTTTGGTAGCCGCAAGAGGTGAGACCTGTTAAACATTTTGTGGAGGCCCAAGAGGTGAGAACCTTTGTTAAACATTTTGTGGAGGCCCAAGAGGTGAGACGCTGTTAAACATTTTGTGGAGGCCGCGCAAGAAGATGAGACCTGTTAAACATTTTGTGGAGGCCCAAGAGGTGGAGACCTGTTTAACATATTTGTGGAGGCCCAAGAGGTGAGCTGTTAACATTTTGTGGAGGCCGCAAGAGGTGAGACCTCTTAAAAATTAATGTGGAGGCCAAGAGGTGACACCTCTTAAACATTTTGTGGAGGCCCAAGAGTGAGCCATAAATATATAATTTTTCTTATTTACGGAGGCAATTCTAACGGCGGTTAAGGGAGGAGGAGGAGGAGGTGAGAGGAGGAAATTGGCACTTCAATACCAGATGGCACTTCACTTTTGGCTGCTTTCCAACTGGTTGGAGAAGCAAAGTCCCGCGGGTCAATCCACTTGCCTGTTCATTTTGATAGCGTCAGCCCTGTCGGCACTGTCGGTTGACAGGCGGCTGCGCTTATCGGTTATAATGCCCCCGGCTGCGCTGAACACCCTTTCTGATAGCACGCTGGCGGCAGGGCAGGCAAGCACCTCCAAGGCGTACAGGGACAGTTCCAGCCACGTGTCCAACTTGGAGACCCAGTAAGTGTAGGACGCCGAGGGATCGGGGAGGACAGGGGTTACGGTCTGCCAGGTACTCCCGCAACATCCGCCGATACTTGTCCCTCCTGCTGATAGCGGGCCCCGCAGTGATGGAAGTTGCACGAGGGGGTGCCATGAACGTGTCCCACACCTTGGAGAGTGTTCCCCTGGTGGCTGTGGGCCTGATAGATGTTGTGGGACTCTGGGAGACCCTCTCCTCTCTGCCGCCAGCGATGGTGGGTGGGAAAATCTCCATCATGTTCTGCACGAGTTCCCTCTGGTATTCCAGCAATCGATTCGTCCTCTCCTCTACCGGAATAAAAGAGGAGACGTTATCTTTATACCGGGGGTCCAGGAGTGCGAAGACCCAGTACAGTTTGTTCTCCACTATCCGGACAACACGTGTGTCCCGGGAAAAGCAGCCCAGCATGAAGTCAGCCATGTGTGCCAGACTCTGAATAGGCATGACCTCACTGCCCCCACCAGAAGGATCACTTGCCATTTCCTCCTCTCCTCTTCCGCCTCCTCTCCGCCCCATCCGCGCTGAACCAATGGGACGCACACAGCCTGACTGCTACCCTCGCCGCCAGCATCCTCCTCCTCTTCCACAGCCACCTCCACGTCGTCCTCCCTCCTCATCCTCCTCCTCCTGCAACTGCCACCGTGAAGCAGACAAAAGTGTGGTCTGACTGTGTAGCTCCGTTGCGTCTCCTCCTACCCCCGTCTCCTCTGCGTGCAATGCGTTCTCCCTTATTGCGATGAGCGATTCTTTAAGGACGCATAGGAGCGGGATGGTTACGCTCACTATAGCGTCCTCGCTGCTGACCTTCTTGGTGGACTCCTCAAAGATACGCAGTACCATCGCATATGTCTGCCATCCATGGCCACTCGTGGTTGGCAAACTGAGGGAGCTGAGTTGGAGGCACGCGTGGATTCATAATCTGGTACTCCATCAATGCTCTCTGCTGCTCACACACCCTGGCCAACATGGAATAGGTGGAATTCCAGCGAGTGGGCAGGTCGCACAACAGCCGATGTTCAGGCAAATGGAGGCGTTGCTGGAGTTTTTTTAAGCTAGCAGCAGCTACAGTTGACTTCCGAAAGTGAGCGCACAAGCGCCGCACTTTCACCAGTAGCTCTGCCAGGTTGGGGTAAGTCTTTAGAAATTTTTGGACTACCAGATTAAAAACGTGGGCCAGGCATGGTAACGTGATTGAGTTCGGCAAGCTCCAGAGCCGCCACCAGGTTACGGCCGTTATCGCACACGACCATGCCTGGTCCTAGCTGCAGCGGCGACAGCCACATCTCCGTCTGCTGCAATATGGCGTCCTCACCTCTGGGGCGCTGTGCTTCCTGTCGCCCAAGCTGATGAGCTTAAGCACCGCCTGCTGACGTCTCCCCGCGCCAGTGCTGCAACGCTTCCAGCTAGCAGGCTGAGGGCGATGTTAAGGCAGAGGAGGAGGAGGAGGAGGAGGGGGGTGTATCAGAACCCATGCTGGCAATCTTGGGCGGGGGTGGTAGGTAGGCCGTCTCTGTTTGCGACCCCGTCCCCGCTTCCACAACATTCACCCAGTGTGCCGTCAAAAGAAATGTATCGTCCCTGGCCGCAAGCGCTTGTCCACGAGTCGGTGTCAAGTGGACCTTTGCGCTGACTGCGTACCTCAGGGCCCGCCTGATGTTACGCGACACGTGCTGGTGCAGGGCGGGGACGGCACTCCGGGAAAAGTAGTGGCGGCTGGGGACGGAATAGCGAGGTGCGGCAGCCGCCATCAGGTCGCGGAAGGCCTGCGTCTCCACAAGCCTAAACGGCAACATCTCCAGGGCCAGCAGTTTGGAGATGTGGCAGTTTAAGGCTTGGGCTTGGGGCTGACTCGAGGCGTACTTCCGCCTGCGGTCGAACGCCTGCGAGATGGACAGTTGTTGGGACGAGGAGTGTGAAGGTGCAGGCGAAGAGGCGGGGGAAGGGGAGGCTGAAGGAGAAGGCCCCAAAGTAGCCGAGGCAGAGGCAGATGTGGAGGTGTCCTGGCTGGAGTCTGGACCGCAGTGGCAGCACACAACAAGGGGAAGAGGCAGTGCAGCAAGACCGGGCGCAGGTTGTATTGCGTTTGCTCTCTCCCACTCAGCCCAGTGCTTGACTTCCAAGTGACGCCGCATGCCTGAGGTGGTCAGATTGCTCTTCTCAGAGCCCCTACTCAGTTTTTGAGTGGCAGAGTGTGCAAACCGCGCTCAGTTTGTCATCCGCACAAACATTAAAAAATCTCCACACCACAGAAGTACGAGGCCTCGATGGGGGAGCTTCGCGCGACTGCCGCGCTGCCGGGAACAGCTTCGGCCCCTGCTGGCTGTGGCCTCACTTCTCTGTCTGGACTGTCCTCTCTGGACCCCTGCTGTGGACATCCCTCTGCCTGTGGACATCCTCTGCCTCTGGACATCCCATCTGCCTCTTGCTGCCTTTTTCGGTGCTGCGCAGACCACCACCTCTTCCACTGCTTTCCTCGCTGGACATCACCCTGGCCAAGTGGGGTCGGTCATTTCGTCATCCACCACCTCCTCTCCACTTCCTCACTCTGGCTCCTCCTCCTGCCCACTGGACATTCCAACAGCCTCCCTTGATGGCAACTGTATCTCATCATCATCATCGCTCATGATAACAGATGCTGGCTCAGGGTCCACATCAGCAAGGAGATGGCGAAAACTCAAGTGTTTGGGCATCACTACAAACAAATTCCTCTGCTAGCTCCTGGGATTCTTCCGGCACATCTGAAAAAGGACCCGAAAAGAGCTCCTGGGAGGGGTCAATGGTGGGATTGACTCTGTTGGCCAGGTGTGGAGGAAGGAGGGTCAGAGGAGACTGTGTGGAGACTGGCTGGTGGACAACTGTTGGAAGCGCTTCGGCTATCATTGCACCACACCTGTCAGCCTCAACGCGGTGTCGCCGCCCCCTGCTTAACTGTCCCATAAGGCAGGGTTCTGGATTGAGCGGGATCGCTGGCGACCCTCACCA
>ONZH01024475.1:0-76655 GCA_900303285.1 Rhinella marina | reverse complement strand
TCTGACACCCTCCGCAATTAGAACCAGTACACCCCTACATCCAACATCAAAGTCTTCTCACCTAAGAAGAAGCAAGAACCCTAAAACATCTGTCTGCAGACTGTAATAAGTAAGAGCAACAGGATTTGTATTTTTTTTCTTGAAGACGTTTCTTTAGTCATATGACTGGTTTTCTAAACATCTTCAAGGGCGCATGCTGGGAGTTGTAGTTTCCGCACAGGTAGAGCGCTGAAGGTTGCTCACCCCTGAATTATAGGATAGCTACCTCCACAAGGTGGTGCTTTTTATTCTCTTGGAAGAGAGTAAATTTGCTTAAACAAATAGAGCTGAAAGGGAATGAAGATCCCCTAGAATTTGACATCCCATCTTTGACAATTGTTGCCCTGAATAGCGGTGCAGAATCTCAAATTTGGCTTTGGGAGCAGCAATTGTTCATGTGCCGCCACCCAGAAGTGTAGTGCTACATGCGCAGTTGCTGCTCCAAAAGCCGAATGTGAGCTTTGACGCCTGCGGGCGAGATTCCTGGCCCTGTCAATCAAGAGGCAGGTAGGTGCTTCTTTAGCTACGGGGACAGTCCCTCACAGGTGAAGAATTCTTGATAATAAAGCCTCCTTTCACACTTACAGTGGAATCCTGACATTTTCTGGAATTTACCCGGAGGGACTGTGTACTAACTCCGGATTATGTCCGAGTGAGCGCATGTGTGAAAACAGCAGTAAATGTTCCAGAAAATCGCAGTGGCCATGCCTAAGTTCCCGCCCCTTGTCTAGGCACCTGGAACATTTCCTCTGTAGTGAGAACGCACCCGACATGCCCGGGGTGATAGCTACATGTGTGAAAGGCCAACTCTGGGAAATCTCCGATCCTGATAATCTGGAAATATTTCGGAGTTTAGGTGTGAAAACTGCATAAAACACATCGATTCTCTCATCCCTAATCTGGACCCTTTGTGGCTAGTTTTTATTTAAGGCTTGCTTCACAAATGTTTGCAAATTTTTTAAAAAATGGAAAACGAAAATTTTGCATGGATATAAGAATCCAGACCCTTGCTATGACACAATCTAGCTTTGGGGGCCTCCCATTTATCTTGATCATCTTTGAGATGTTTCTACACCTTGATTGGAGTCTACTGGGGCTCCAGGGCACGCGGGTAGAAGCTCCACCTGGCTTACTATTACCTCTGACTCCCTCTACTGTCCTTGTGATTATTGCAGACTCCACTGGCTTTTGATTTCTGGATTGGACTTTGTTTCTGGCGTTCTGGTATTATATTTGATCTCCTGGTTCTGGCTCTTTGGCATCTTTTTGGTTTCTTGTTTGCCTCTGGCGTATTTGTACTGTATAGACCGTCTGGCTTTAGACCCTTTTTCTAGAAGACAACTCTCATCGTGTTTGTCTGTTTGTCTCTGTTTGTGTGGTGCCCTTCACATATTGCAGTATAGGGACTGACGTCCAGTTGTGGATCACTGCCCATTGTGATTGTGCAAGTAGGTAGGGATAGTGGGTCCAGGCAGTTTATGGCTGCACTATTCCTGTTTGCATGTGATGGTAGTCGTTATCCTGATATGATTCTTGGTCTGAGGAAACCAAGATTGAATTTTTTTGTTCTAAATTCTCAGCATCTTGTCTGAAGGAAGCCAGGCTCTTCACATTTCCTGCCCAATACCATCCCTATGGTGAAGCATGGTGATGGCATTATAACTAGTGGAGCTACTACAGGGGTAATTATTAATATTGAGGGCACCATAAGGGGCATTATAACTACTGGGGACCTTATTACTACTGTGGACTCTATAGGTATACCTTATAAATCCGTCTTATTACTACAGAGGCTCTAAAGGGGTGCTTTATAGAGGCGCCTTGTTACTACTGTAAGACCACTGTAGGGGGCCTTACTTCTACTGGGGGTACTACAGGGACATTATTATTATTATTGGGCAATGTATGGAGGGCATTTTCTACTACTGGGGATACTTTTGGGGAGCATTATCACTATTGGGGTCACTATTACTATATAGGGCACTCTGGGAGAGTATTATAACTATTGTTGGGACTTTGGGAAGCACTATGGCTATGGGGGTACTATCTGTATGGCACTATTTATTTGCAGTATAGTGTTTGTGGGCTTTGGGGAGCTCAGCAGGCACTGTATTGGGGGTAGCAGAGTAAAAAAATGTTGGGTCACTAGGAGGAGGAAGATGATGGAAAAATGAGGAACCAAAGTTGCCTATGTGGCAAACTCTGCAGAGACAAGACACGGCTGAAATAAGAATGGTCCAAATGGAGAAGATGAGGAAAGAGAATGTCTATATCAGAGGAGACATCACTGGATGTAATAGTATGTTGTGCTGTATTCTCTTGTATGTTTGTATGGGTTTTTTCTCCTATCACCTCAATGGTTTGAAAATAGGTATGTAAAACTTCTTTTTAAATAAAAAATGGGCAAAAATGGACATTATGAAAAATAATTTCAAACAAGTGCATTGTGATTTTTGTTTCAGTATGTAGTTTTTAGAAGTACAACAGTGTGTGAATGAGGTCTTACAGCAAGGGTCCCCAAACCTTTTACACAGGGGGCCAGTTCACTGTCCCTCAGACTGTTGGAGGGGCAGACTATAAAAAAAACTATGAACAAATCCCTATGCACACTGCACATATCTTATAGTGCTTTGCCTTTCTTCCTACTTCTGCTGTTATTTCACACTACTTCCGGTGATGTGGGGCGCCGCAGCCACAGACCGGATGTGTGTCATATGACGCGCTTCCGGAGCCGTGACGCGTGCGTGCCGCCTCACCGGAAGTAGTACTGTACGTGAGCGACGCTGCGCTTTGCGGCGCGCCGCCACATAAGTAACTCAGGAGCACAGGATGCGGATGCATCCTGTGCTCCTCTCACTGACCACCAATGAAAGAGGTGCCCCTTCCGGAAGTGTGGCGGGGGCCGGATAAATGGCCTCAGGGGGCCGCAGTTTGGGGACGCCTGTCTTACAGCATATAAATGCTCTCACACTTGTTTTTGGATCCTCCACCTTGGTTTTTATCACCTTTTCACATATTTTGGACAGTAACAATTGCGCAGTCTGCATTGCTATACTTGCCAGCAAATCTAACAGAGCCTGATAGTTCCCATTAAGTCAATGGAATCTATCAGGGCTCGCTGGTATATCCACCATAGCTGTCACTGCACAGTTAGAAAAGAAATGACACTAGTGTGAATAGAGCAAAATGAGAGAAAAGAAATAAAAGACCTACTGTCTTTGCAGAATATCATATTTTAATACATAAAGGTATATCTTATATATTAATTGAAGTTATTTCTTTTTGTATAATAAAAATCTTTACTTAAGATGCATTTTTGTTTATCTCAGACACGTCCAATCTCACAGAGTGCTGATTATTCTATGATATTAGCTAAGAATTCACAACATTTTTAGCTATTATAAGCCCTTTCTTCTCTATGGAGGAGACGAGCTCTCCATTCTGATTCAGCACCTCGGGGGAACCCGTGCTTACATGTTGCCATTTACAATTATTGAAAAGTCTATTATTATGACGCTCATATGTTACGTTTGTTTTTAGAAATAAGCTGTAATTCTCATAATAAAGGTAAAGGAATGTAATTACTACAATTCCACTGTTGTATTATTTAATAATCTGGTAAATACGTTTTTACACATGTACCCTATACAATCAACTAAAATCTGAAATTATCTATAGTGTCTATAGGTGGTGCTGTAACACCACTCTGTAAAAACAGGTCCCAGTCAAATAGTCATTGTGCTCTTGTGATTCACTGAAAGTTCAATCAGTGCAAAAACATTTCATTACTATTAGTCAGCTTTTAGGTCCTCTGAAGCTTATCTGTGTGACGGACACAGTATGCCCAAAATGCCTGGCACCTGAGGATCATTAACAATAAAAACTTCTAGACTCATCTTGTAGACATCTTGTAAATAATACTAGAATATTACAAATCCAGAGCTTTGTTCAAACTAAGACCAGCCATACAAATTAGCTTGTTTGGTGAACAGCTATCTATTTCAACCCTCCATGCAACATTAGAGGCACAGCCAGTGAAGGTACAGAGACAGTAGCAGCTCCTGGCTTACTTGCATTGTGTAGCCCACTCTGAACAGAATGGTCCACAAAAGTGCTACTCTCAACTGTATTGAAATTCATGGGACACCAATATAGTTGAAGGCTGTGGTACAACAGGAAGCCATTGGCTCCATTCTTTACCATCCGCCCTTTTGTAGGCTGCAGGTCACTTTAGGCCTGTGGCCTACAGGATGCCGGACCATACATAGGATGTCAGCATTCTGATGCAGGTGGTGCAGTGTGTCAACTGGTCCGGGATACTAACTCTGCAAGACGGATGATGAAGTTTTATTTTTTTTAATGCTCAATATATTAAGGGGCATAGTGGGGCATTATAATATATTAAGGGGGTACAACGGGGTATTATTTATTAAGAAGGCACAATGTGGCATTATTAGATATTATGGGACACAATGGGGCATTATATTAAAGGGGCAGAATGGGGCATTTTTATATATTAAGGGGGCAGAATGGGACATTGTGCCCTCCTAATATATAATAATGCCCATTGTGTTCCCTTAATTAAAAATGCCCGTTGTATCTCCTTAATATAAAATATTATTATTATTATATTATTATTATTAATTAAGAGAACACAATGGGCATCATGAGTATATATTACTGGGGCACAATGCAGAATTATTATTTATTAAGGGGACACAAGGGGAACTTGGCACTATTTTCAGGTGTTCAGGAGTTAATTGTAATTGTGTATTAAGGGGCACCCTGCCATACACCAGACATAGTAATAGGAGCTAATGTGGCAGCACATGCATAGAATTGGGTGCTGCAAAATTAGGAGCCAAACTTATCTCTGTTGCAAACTTTGCACACAAAAGTCATGGCTGGAAGAAGATGTCAAGGAGGTCTTGGCCAGATGGAAGATGAGAAAAGTAAACAACTTTAATTGAAGGGTGCATTCATAAGCTCAATAAATTATATACTACCATTATACAGTCAACATATAGTTGATATAGTTGTAATACTGGTCTTTGTACTTGGTATGTATTCTGTGACAGTATGGTAATATTAGTGGTATTGGTAAAATGTTCATGGTGTGGTGTCATCTTGATTAGGGCCTACTTAGGTGTTGCATGTGTTTTGCCTCCACCCCCCCCCTTCCCCCCTCTCCCCACCTTCCCCATGATGAAAAACTAGCTACGTCTGTGATGAGGGTAGAAACACCTCTGGCAGAATCCACTTATCTCCTTGACAAAATAAGATCAGGAACTTGAAATCTAACTGCCTGATCCTTTTCTTCCCCAATATTTGCCATCAGGGGTAGTCATGAGGCCACCATACACATTAGATGGTCAGCTGGTCCCTTTGAAAATGGCAGGTTCTGTTGACATTTATCTATTGTGTATGGCCAGCTCCAATTTATTCTTGTCCTAGATTTCCACAGAGCAGTCATGTGACATTTCAGTACTAAATCTCACAACACTTTTTCGATTCCCCAGCTGATTACATCCAAGAAGAAATGGCCAGTCCCAGTTTTTTCAATCAGCGAATGTTTTATAACTTTTCTTATCTTTGAGACTTTTATGATAAGCGTATACTAACCATCACCAATGAGTATGAATTGTTATGTCAAATATTGTCTTATTTACCTGCCTCTTAAATCTTTTCACATGCTTGCGTTATGCACACAATGCAGCTATATTTGCATATGTCAAGATTCATGTGTGTGTTGCAATTTCATTACTTTCTGGATTTACACAACAAATATAGGCTAGGCTCAAGTGTTACACCTTAACAGGATTGCAACTTTGTTCTATGCTGACAGCAGACATATTGTCAGTAGTACGGAACTCCTAATGTGCACATAAATGACACATCATTAAAATGTATTTTATGATTCATATTTATTCTTATTGTTACTTTCTACATTAAAGGGAAACTCTCACCAGTGACCTCCTATCAAGTTGTTGCAGACAATTTTTGGTTCACCTGATTAAAATGCTGTTTTTAATTTGGTGACCGAAGCTCCATTCCTGAGTTATAATACTTTTTCTTAATGTGCAGATTAGACCTTTGATGCAACGAGGATGTCACCATTGCTTTTGTTGCTGCAGCCCTTCCCTCACTGCTTCCATTGACAGGGCCAGGAAGGGGTAAAGCAGCGAGGGAGTTTGATATTGAGGTTGCTGGTGACAGATCCCCTTTTTTCTGCCTGCTGTCTTACATGTTACATGTAGCAATAATAACTGTTCTTATCACAATTCATTGATTTTAGGTATTCATTGCGATAATTTCCCAACATGCATACAGACCCCTAGGACATGTGCATCCATACTTGGTTTGTTTTACCACTCAGCGTGGTGGCTCAGTGGTTAACAGTGGTGCTTCGCAGAGCTGGGATCCTAGAACAAGGACAACATTTTCATAAAGCTTGTATGATCTCTCTATGTTTGTGTGGGTTTCTCCAGGTACTCCAGTTTCCTCCCACACTCCAAAGACAAACTGATAGGGAACTTAAGGCCCTTTTAGACGGGCCGATTATTCTCCCTGCCCGAGCGCCGATCAGCGATATCGGCGCTCGGGCAGGGAGCCTTTACACGGCCCGACAAATCGAGCGCCGGGCCGCACGAGTGATCGCTGTATCGCTCGTGCGGCCGGGAAGCTCCATACTGTCAGGCGCACATCGCCTGTTTACACAGGGCGATGTGCGCCCGACAGATTGGATCTTTTGGTTTCTACAAAAGATCCAATCAGCCGACGAACGAGCGTTTTGCTCGTTCGTCGGCTGATTAGGGCCACTTTTATACGGGCCGATTATCGGCACTAGCGTTCCTAGGAACGATTTTTCGGCCGATAATCGGCCCGTGTAAAAGGACCTTTAGATTGTGAGCCCCATGATAGACAGCACAAGATACTAATGTCTGTAAAACGCTGTGGAATATGTCAGCACTATATAAGTGAGGAAAATAAATAAAAGAATCAAGAAATGCACAATAATGAGGAGAAAACGGCCTACGTGTTCTGGATGATTACATACATGTCCTTAGTCATGGATAAACACATAATGGTGAACATACAATATAAATAAAAAATCCACTCCTTTGCATCTCGCTCAGGAAGTACCCATCCCATCGGAGCACAATTAAGGTGTAATGCAAAGTGGAGGAGATGAGGTTCACAAAAGGGCTAGGACCCGCCCCTTGGTCCACTAAAACCATAATTTGCATATGGAATAATGGTTATTTTCTCAGGAACGGCACAATGTATATCAACAATATAGGTATTATTTAATGAGTAGAATCAACTCTACCAGTCAGTATGCCTAGTTGCGTTGGGTCAATCCTGGTGACGAATGCTATTTATAAAGGACCTGTCACCACAAAATACAATCTTAAATTCAATAAATGGTGGCACACTCAATCTATAGCACAACAGGACCACAAAAGTGCATACACGTCGATATCCCAACTCGACTCCAGTTCAGACCATACATGAAAAACTGCAGCAAAAACACAAATAGCTTTCTCTTTATATTTCTTTATCAAAGTTACTCCTCATTTTTTTGCATTGATCAATAACTAACAGTCAAAAGCACATAAAGTAGTAAAAAGTCCATACTTAAAGGGGTTGTCCGGGTTCAGAGCTGAATGCGGACATACCCAGAATTTCACCCAGGCAGCCCGCTTGAAAACAGCATTGGAGCATCTCATGCTTAACTAAGTTAAGCAAGTTTTAGGAAAAAAAATCTATATTTCCTCATTTCCCTGGTTCTCTTCTGGCTCTTTGTTTACATTCAATAACAGCAATCTCTGCCCCTCCTCCCTCTCCCCCTGCTCTGCAAAGGGAGTGAATAAGTCTCCCCTGAGTGACATGTCTGCCTGCTAGGATACTCAGCAGCATGTTGTATGTGTAGAACTACAAGTCCCAGCTATACAATGACATTACTGATGCACACAGGAACTTCCCCCTACCTTTCTTGTGCAATACTCTGCAGATCTCCTCCAGCTCTGTCTCTACAGGATGAGGAGGGCAGATCCTATGTCTCTTCATTGCCCGTAGCTACTGGTTTAAAGCCTTGAGCCCTGTGTGTGTTCTGGCTGAAGGGATTAATGTTTTATCTGAAAGAATCCAGGGAGAGAGCAGAGAGCAGGAGCCGGCAGAGCAGGGGGCGTGGCCAGAACAGCGATGTCTAGTGTACATACTCTTATCTGCTTGTGCACGAACTTTAGCAGAGCAGGGAGGAAAGCTGACATCACAGGTCATGTGACCCTAAGTGAAATCTTAGAAACCAGCAGCTTTAGAAGCACAAAGTGCTGGTATATTTGATTAGTTAGAAACATACAAATGACAAAAAAATAACTCGGACAACCCCTTTAAATAGGCACTTTCTTCAATCTAAGCTACTGATTACAGCTTGCTTCAAAACATCGTCCTATAGGAACACAGTAAAGTTACCATTTTTGGGCTTAAAGCATTCAGTTTAATTATCAAAGGACTTTATTTGTTAAGTATGGCCTTTTTACTACTTTATGTGCTTTTGACTCTTAGTCATTGATAGATGCACAATAATGAGGCAGGTGCATCTAAGGCTACTTTCACACCAGCGTCTTTGCTGGATCGGTCATGGATCAGCAAAAACGCTTCCTTCATGATAATACAACCATCTGATCTGAATGGATCAGTCTCTAAATACATGTTTATTCAGTCCCAAAGCTACTTCAGCATTAGATCAATCCATTATCTCCTACTTAGATGTGTTGTGTGAAAACAAATGTGCTAATTCATTAATTAATGATGCCATTGAGCTCTCTCAGACTTAACACTCGAAAAGCTCTTGAGCGTTAATAACATTACAGTTACAGTTGTCTTACGACAGGAGGAGGTCAGAGCTATTCAGAAACCAAGAAGCACAGCATATCTTTTTATAAAAAATATCTTGTGCTCTTTGCCAAAATTATAACTTGAGAGTAGTGTACACCAGACCTGATGACTGCATCACAATGGTCAGGTCATATTGTACAATGATATATTAATCATGAATCCTTATTTCACAACAGGATCTAAAGTTGCAAAGGTGACAGTCAGTAAGGTTGCTGACGATGGTCAACAGTGAAATATTGTATTCCAGCATTCCAGATATTCTCCTGTAGTTCATTAGGTCAAATATGTAAACTAAAGATATTGATTAGTGTAGCAGACAAGAGAGAAATCTTGTAGCTTTCTAAGTGGTTTTCAGCCGTATGTTTAAACCATTAGTGACTGACAATGAGTCTGTTTATTGAGTTTACAAAGGGGCCTTAGGCTAGACTATCCTTAGGCTAGGATTAGGGATGAGCAAACTTGTAATTTAAGTTAGAAGTGCAAGGTTGGGGTTTGGGTTATCTAAGAATTCCATTATGGATTCTGCTACCATGGACTATAACTTATGGTCTGTGGTAATGGAGTCATAATGGAATTCTTAGACAACCCGAACGCCGAACTTGAAACACAAGTTCGCTTATACCTAGCTAGGGTCTCCCGTGCAGAGGAGAGCAGGAGCACAACTCTCTTATGACAGCTGGGCTCCTGTTCTAACGGCTCTAAGGGACAGCATACTTTGCGCCAGCTGATTACACAGTTTCTCATGTGCCTCATGAGGGCATGTGAGTTTTTTTTGAAGATTTTTTTGGACGCGTCACCACATAAGGGATTGTTTTACTTTTTTTGGCATGTTTACTTTGCAGTCTAAAGTGAATTGATTTCCGTCCCAAACGTTTAGAAGGAACTCCTGCAATGACCTTGAGTGATATTGGGCCCATCTTACCGCAGGGATTGTTGAAGTTAAGTGGCCCAACAGTGTCATCACTTCTCTTATGGTAGTTGTCTGGAGTTGACAGAAGACCATAATTCTTTGGTATAGAATATTTTGTTTTTCTACTGGAAGAAAGGACCTGAGTTTTTGAGAATCTAGTAAAATCCCCACGTATACCCTTTGCTGACTGGGGTTTAGCTCGGACTTTTCTGTATTTATCATCCAACCGAGATCCTCTATTCGTACTTTTACAATGTGTAAATGCTCCAGTTAAGCAGTTATGGAGATGGGCTTGCAACTAAAAGGTCGTCTAAGTAGGGTATAACTTGGATGCCCTGCATATGTAGATACCCTGTCATTTCCGCCATGATTTTTGAGAATATTCGTGGGGTTGATGATATCCCAAAGGGGAGGGCTTGAAATTGATAATGTTTTTCCTCCCCTTGCAGATGAATAGCTATTCTGAGAAATTTTTGATAACCTGTGTGAATGGGTAGTACGCGTCGGATAGATCTATGGTTACCATGACGCAGTCTTTGGCAAGGAGGTGTACCGTAGATCTGACAGTGTCCATTTTGAATTTTTTGTATACTAAATAGTCTTTTTAGATTTATAATCAATCTGAAGGTCTTGTTCGGTTTCTGAATCAGTAAGACTGGGGAATAGAATCCCCTTCTTTTTTGAGATTCTGGCACTGGGACAATTACGTGTTTCTTTATCAGGGATGAAATTTCTGACTCCAGCGCCTGTTGTTTTAATGTAGGATAAAGGGGCTTGTTGAGCATGAAGTGGTCTGGAGGACGGGATTTGAATTCTATTTTGTACCCTAGGGAGATTGTACTTATAACCCAAGGAGAGGTTGTTATCTTTCCCCAGGCTGTAAAGAATCTTTTTAACCTGCCCCCCACCTGACCTCCGGCGTCATTATGAAGATTTGGAGGTATTTTCTGGGTTAAATAGGAATCCTCTGCCCCTTCCTCTAGAGGGTTGCCATCTAGTAGAGGGGTCTCTTCTCTTTTGGTCAGGTCTGGTTCTTTTGAAATTACGACCTTCTTTGATGGTAATATTTAGAGTCAGAGGGGAACCCCTCTGATGCCTTTTCTAGTATATCGTCTAGGCCCTTACCAAACAACCTATCCCCCTCAAAAGGCAAGGAGCATAAACGACTCTTAGACCCTGCGTCACCCGACCAAGATCTGAGCCATAATGCTCTGCGTGTAGCGTTCGAGAGGGCGGAAGATCTGTCCGACAGCCTGACGAGATCCGCCGAGGCATCAGATAAGAAGTTAGACGCCTGTTTTAAGGTGGGTATGAAGGCTAAGATCTCTTCTCTAGGGGTTCCTGAGGCAATATGGTTCTCTAGTTGGTCTAGCCAGAGCGCCAGAGATCTAGAGGTGCAGGTGGCAGCAATACTAGGCCTTAGCATTGACGTGTTTGCTTCACACGCCCTTTTAAGTAGACCCTCACATCTCTTGTCCATTGGGTCTTTTAGGAGACACATGTCCTCAAATGGCAGAGATGATTTTTTTAGATATACGTGCCACTGGGGCATCTACCTTTGGTGACTTATCCCACAGTTCACACTCTTCATCCGCAAAAGGATATTTCCTTTTAAATGAGTTTGTTAGTATGTTACGTTTTCGGGGTCCTTCCACTCTTTTGAGATTACTAGTTTAACATTATTGTGGACAGGAAAGACTCTTCTCTTCCTCTGACCTAGTCCCTGGAACATTTGGTCGTGTCGGGACTGCGAATCTTTTACGTCCTCAATATCCATAGTTGCTCTAATGGTTTTTAGGAGTCTGTCCGTATCTTCAGGTACACAAAATGGTCTGCCTGATTCATCTTCAGAGGAAGAGGAATTTTTTACTGATAATATTTCACCCTCATCGGAGTCGGGAAGGTTCCTGATTTCTGAAGCCAAGGATTTAATGGAGCAAGATGGTTGCGGGGAACTTGGAGGTAACCTGGAATCCACCGCCGCCTTCCACCTCCTTAATAAGGGTTCTAATCGACTCCAATAAGGAAGGTGTTTCCTCCGTGACTACTTTGTCTGCGTATTTCTGGCACAAAAGCTTTTTTGTCTTGGATGGCAATGGGTTTCTGCATACTGCACATTTCTTTCTGCCCGACTCTCCACTCCTGGTTTTAGTAGTGGTCTCTCTTTCCTAGGACAGTAATATTATGGGCTATTAGGGCTGTATCTTTAGTATAAAAAGTGAAGCCCTACACCAGTGTGGTAAAGTATAACCACCCTCACACGTGTCCCAGAAATGCCGCAGAAGTAATCAAAAGCAAAGTAACATAGCATATGGAGGAGGCTTACCGGACTGTGGGCAGAAGTATCTACAGGCTTGCGGGGCAGGTCCGCTGCTTCCTGAGTCGACATGATGCCAAACGAAGAACGCTGACTGACCACAGAAGTCTGGCGCGGACCGCCCTCCTTATGCTGCCGCCCGCTTCCGACTTCCGGTTGTAGCCGGAAATGGCATCAGGAGCCGGGCGGAACTGAGATCACTGCCCAGGAGATCTCAGCCTGTGTGCGCCTGCGCGCGATCCCTCACTGCCGATTCGGATGACCGGTGGAGTGGGTGCCTGGGGTTGCCTACGCAGAAGGGCTTATACCAAGTAACAGGAAGGAGTCGTCCCACTCCCGCGACCCTGTCCTCTGCAGCGGCCCTCCCAGGAAGGGGGTTAACAGGAAAGGCCCTGCGTCTCTTCAGCTCCCTCTGGAGCGGCTTCCATGCTGTCCCGGGACAGGAAACAACAACTGAAGCAGGAGATGGGAGGGGGCTATTTAAAGAAGAAGATTCTACGTTGTTTCCTGTCCAGGGAGGCGGGGACACCCTCCTGAGAGTGCCGTTGTGGAGGCGCCGGGGAAAATGTTCTGTTCCACTGACTGCAATTACTAAGCACCCACATACATTTTGTAACTTTTTTCTTTCTTGTTTAGGTTTTTCTTGTAACACTTGTAGGTAGGGACAGACAAGGACAGTGAGGCCTAACCTAGAACCCAGCCTGCTTTTCATACCTACTTGCAGTATAAGCCCTACTTGGCAGAACCACAACTGGACGACGGTCCCTACTCTAAATAAATGCAGAGACACGCCAACACCAACAGGCAAACAAACACCAAATCAGAGTAATAGAGAAATGGGTCAAAACCCAACAGTCTATGCAGTACCAAATGAACGACAGAGGGTGGTCAGAAGACAAGCCAAGGTCAGAAGCACAGAAGAACAGGGAACAAGGAAACTAGTTAGTGAGCCAAACATGGTATCACTGGTAATGGTATATGGCCAGGAAATGATTTAGAGTGCCGAGTCCCTTGATCAGAACCTGATAGATCCATTGACTTGGTGCTCCATTAGTCAGAAACACTAGTACACAGTAATGGGGAGAAATAGAGCATTGCCTCCTGTTACTAAGGATGTAGTCACATCATCAGGGGGCATTAGCCTCTTAATAAATAAGGTGCATCCCACTCCACTGCACAGGGTATTAAGACTGGAGTATGAGAACACCAATCTTGATAAATGTCCCCATAGACATTAAAGGCTTGGTCACATAAAGGTAAATATTGTATATATATATATATGTGTGTATATGTGTATATATATATGTGTATGTATATATATATATATATATATATATATATATATATACTCCACTCCTCCTGTTTTATTACATGCCTCCAGATTGTATTGCATTTTGCGGTTGCAGGTCAACTTTAAAGAGAACCTTTTCAATCCTACGCAGACCTCACTGGCTTGAAGAAGTTGTATTAACCTCGGCCTCCTTAAATAAATCCTCAAATATTTCACACACTATATGTAGATGAGACCAATTATGTAATCTGGGAGTGTCTGGGTACTCAGTAATGCCACTCCGTATGACTTACATCTTGGTATGTGAGAACACAATGCAAATCCCTACCCATATATTGTAAATGTGGAAGTGTCAGTGGAAGCACATAATACATATACAGTACAGACCAAAAGTTTGGACACACCTTCTCATTCAAAGAGTTTTCTGTATTTTCATGACTATGAAAATTGTAGATTCACACTGAAGGCATCAAAACTATGAATTAACACATGTGGAATTACTATACTTAGTAACAAAAAAGTGTGAAACAACTGAAAATATGTCTTATATTCTAGGTTCTTCAAAGTAGCCACCTTTTGCTTTGATTACTGCTTTGCACACTCTTGGCATTCTCTTGATGAGCTTCAAGAGGTAGTCACCTGAAATGGTATTCCAACAGTCTTGAAGGAGTTCCAGAGATGCTTAGCACTTGTTGGCCCTTTTGCCTTCACTCTGCGGTCCAGCTCACCCCAAACCATCTCTATTGGGTTCAGGTCTGGTGACTGTGGAGGCCAGGTCATCTGGCATAGCACCCCATCACTCTCCTTCTTGGTCAAATAGCCCTTACACAGCCTGGAGGTGTGTTTGGGGTCATTGTCCTGTTGATAAATAAATGATGGTCCAACTAAACGCAAACCGGATGGAATAGCATGCCGCTGCAAGATGCTGTGGTAGCCATGCTGGTTCAGTATGCCTTCAATTTTGAATAAATCCCCAACAGTGCCACCAGCAAAGCACCCCCACACCATCACACCTCCTCCTCCATGCTTCACGGTAGGAACCAGGCATGTAGAGTCCATCCGTTCACCTTTTCTGCGTCGCACAAAGACACGGTGGTTGGAACCAAAGATCTCAAATTTGGACTCATCAGACCGGATTTCCACTGGTCTAATGTCCATTCCTTGTGTTCTTTAGCCCAAACAAGTCTCTTCTGCTTGTTGCCTGTCCTTAGCAGTGGTTTCCTAGCTGCTATTTTACCATGAAGGCCTGCTGCACACAGTCTCCTCTTAACAGTTGTTGTAGAGATGTGTCTGCTGCTAGAACTCTGTGTGGCATTGACCTGGTCTCTAATCTGAGCTACTGTTAACCTGCGATTTCTGAGGCTGGTGACTCGGATGAACTTATCCTCCGCAGCAGAAGTGACTCTTGGTCTTCCTTTCCTGGGGCGGTCCTCATGTGAGCCAGTTTCTTTGTAGCGCTTGATGGTTTTTGCGACTGCACTAGGGGACACTTTCAAAGTTTTCCCAATTTTTCGGACTGACTGACCTTCATTTCTTAAAGTAATGATGGCCACTCGTTTTTCTTTACTTTTTCTTACAGTCTATTCAGTGTATATTTGTGTTTCCACCTGACTTCTGCCCAACACAACTCATTGTCCCAACCCCATTTATAAGGCAAGAAATCCCACTTATTAAACCTGACAGGGCACATCTGTGAAGTGAAAACCATTTCAGGTGACTACCTCTTGAAGCTCATCAAGAGAATGCCAAGAGTGTGCAAAGCAGTAATCAAAGCAAAAGGTGGCTACTTTGAAGAACCTAGAATAGAAGACATATTTTCAGTTGTTTCACACTTTTTTGTTAAGTATATAATTCCACATGTGTTTCATAGTTTTGATGCCTTCAGTGTGAATCTACAATTTTCATAGTCATGAAAATACAGAAAGCTCTTTGAATGAGAAGGTGTGTCCAAACTTTTGGTCTGTACTGTATATATACAATTAGCCATAACATTACAACCACTGCCAAGTAAAGTGAATAACTATCTTGTGACAATGGTGCTTTTCAAGGAGTGTGATACAGTTCTTGAAGTTGATGTGTTGGAAACAGGAAAATAGACAGATCATGATGGCAGATCTAAAACAAATTACGGATGTTCCAGTGGTTTGTATCTATCTAGTCCAGGGACTACAGGATCATGGGTACCCAAGACAGGGGCATAGTGAGGGGGCTTCACTGTTCTGCTGAGCTTCGTCACTCCCCCCTAAGGCCATACATCATACTGCTGGCTGTGTGGGAGGAGAGCTGAAAGCCCGGGAATCAGCCTCCTGAACAGCCAGCAGCGCGGATTTGTGTGGGTGCGCTTTGACAGGTCAGAGAAGCAGGTAAGTATTTGTGGGTTTGTTTTTCTTTCATGGAGCTGGAGAAGGCACTGGGGGCCACAACTACTTTGAGCAGGCAGAAAAGTGGGCATAACTACAGTGAGGGCGCACAAAAGTGGCATAACTACAGTGAGGGGCACAAAAATGGGCATAACTACTGTGACTGGCACAAAGGTTGGTATACGCTACTGTGAGGGGGTAAAAAAGTGGGCATAATTACTGTGAGGGAGCACAAAGGTGGGTATAACTACTGTGACGAGCAAAAAGGTTAGCATAACTACAGTGAGGGGCCACATGGAGGAAATAACTACTGTGAAGGGACACAAAGGTGGGCATAACTAATGAGAAGGGGCAAAAAGATGGGCATAATTACTGTGAGGTTGCCACAATGTGGGCATTTCTGCTGTAAAGTAGGCACAATGTGGGCATAATTACTGTGAGGGGATACAAATGTGGGCATTAGTATCGTGTGAAAGCACTTAGGAGAAATGCCCTAGATTACCTTGTTATACATTGGGATGGCTCAGTCTTACAGGGTCAGCACGGTGCCCCCTGCTGGGGATTTCACAGGGGCAGGTACCTTCCCTTTCTTATGTGATTATTCTTTTTACTCTCTCACCACAGGGACCTTGTTCCAGTTCCAGGGGACATCACATGATGTGGTAGGACCAGTTGGTTCTTTTGTTTATTGCAAGGTGTATTGGTACTGCCATGTACCCTATGATAGATTTCATTAGGTAGGACTGGGTGAGTATAGTTATGCACTGGGCGTAGTTAGAGGAGTGGCTGAGTTTAAAAAAAAATAACTGTCCCCTCTTTATGTAAGGGCCCGTTCACACGACCGTGTGAACGGGTCCGCACCTATTCCTCAAATTTGCGGAATAGGGGTTGGCCCATTCATCTCTATGGGCGGCACACTATCTTGCTGATCCGCGATTGTAATTCCAAGCGATCAAAAAGTCATACACACCCCAAAGTGGTACCAATCAAACCGTCATCTCTTCCTGCAAAAAATGATACCCTACCTAAGACAATTGTCCAAAAAATTTAAAAAAATATGGCTTTCAGAAAATGGAGACACTAAAACATATTTTTTCCCTTCAAAAATGCTTTTAGTGTGTAAAACTGAAATAAATTTTTTTAAAGTAGACATATTAGGTATCGCCACGTCCGTAACAACCTGCTCTATAAAAATATCACGTGACTTAACCCCTCAGGTGAACACCGTAAAAAAAAAGCCATTTTTTTGTCACCATGCATCACAAAAAGTGTAATTCTAAGCGATCAAAACGACACATGTACCCCAAAAATAGTACCAGTCAAACCGTCATCTCTTCCCGCAAGATATGAGACCCTACCTAAGACAATAGCCTAAAAAATAAAAAAAAATATGGCTTTCAAAAAATGGAGACACTAAAACATGATTTCTTTTTCTTCAAAAATGCTTTCATTGTGTGAAACTAAAATAAATGTAAAAAAGTAGACATATTAGGTATCTCCACGTCCGTAATGACTTGCTCTATAAAAATATTATATGACTTACCCCCTAAGATGAACACCATAAAAAAATAAAAATAAAAAATGCAATTTTTTGTCACCTTTCATCACAAAAACTGTTATAACAAGCGATCAAAAAGTCATATGCATCCCAAAATAGTAAAAATCAAACGGTCATCTCTTCCTGCAAAAAATGAGCCCCTACATAAGATAATCGCCCAAAAAAATTTAAAAAATATAGCTTTTGGAAAATGGAGATGCTAAAACATGATTTTTTTTTCAAAAATGCTTTTATTGTGTAAAAATAAAATACATTTAAAAAAAAGTAGATATATTAGGTATCGCCGCGTCCGTAAAAACCTGCTCTATAAAAATATCACATGATCTAACCCCTAAGGTGAATTTCATAAAAAAAAAAATAAAATAAAAACTCTGCCAAAACAACCATTTTTTGGTCACTTTGTGTAATATTCAGTGATCAAAAAAATACCCAAAAATGCTACCTATAAAAACGTCAACTCTTTCCGCAAAAAATGAGCCCCTACACAAGATGATCGGCAGAAAAAAAAAGAAATGTAGCTTTCATAAAATTAAGACACAAAAACATAATTTTTGTTCTCAAAAATGCTTTATTATGTAGAACTGAAACAACAACAAAAAATACACATATTTGGTATTGTCGCGTCTGTATCAACCTGCTCTATAAAAGCAACACATGATCTATCCTGTCAGGAGAACTCTATAAAAAACAAAAAATAAAAACTGTACCACAACAGCCATTTTTTTTTGTTACCTTGCCTCACAAAAAGTGTAATACTGAGCAATCAAAAATCATATGTACCACAAAATAGTACCAATAAAACTGTCACCTTATCTTGTAGTTTACAAAATGGGATTCACTTTTTGGGAGTTTCTACTCTAGGGGTGCATCAGGGGGTCTTCAAATGTGACATGGCAACTTAAAATTATCCCAGCGACATCTGCCCTCCAAAAACCATATGGCGTTCTTTTCACTCTGCGCCCTGCCGTGTTCCCGTACAGCAGTTTACCACCACATGTGGGCAGGGGCGGACTGGGAACTTAAAGTGGCCCTGGAAAAAATGCTAAAAGTGGCCCTGTTTTGTGGTCGGGTCCAAATTGATGGAATGCAGGGCCAGCCATACCATATTGTGGCACATTGTACCACACCAATAAAACCAAATATTACAGTGCATCACAAAATACATCCCCAAAAGCTTCCACTGGATGGATGAGAAGATGGCTCAGGCGGCCCCCTAGGCATCGGCCCACAGGGAAATGTCAATCCGCCCCTGCATGTGGGGTGTTTCTGTAAACTGCAGAATCAGGGTAATAAATATTGAGTTTTCTTTGGCTGTTAACCCTTGCTGTGTTACAGGGACAATAGATTATTTTTAGAAATAAAGGTGAAACATATTGACTCAAATTTACCACTAACATGAAGTACAATATGAAGTACAATATGTCACGAGAAAACAATCTCAGAATCGCTTAGATAAGTAAAAGCGTTCCAGAGTTATTACCGCATAAAGTGAAGCATGTCAGATTTTAAAAATGTAGCTTGGTCCTTAAGGTGAAAACTGGCTTGGTCTTGAAGTGGTTAAAGGCAAGAACTTTAACCACTGGAGCTCAACTTTAAACTGTTGCAAATATATTATGGCTAGAAACCTCAGTAGTAGTTTCCTATGTATTATATATTCATATATTTCAGAAGTGTCATTTTTTGTTTTTTAAAGTAATTACATATTTTTTGCCATGCATTTTTTTACAATTACTAAAAAATATAAAATGATACTTCCGTTGTACATGAATACCTAATACATGAGAAACTACAGCACTTTAACTTTGAGCTCTATAGCTCAGTGGTTAAGGTTCTTGTCTTTAACGTAGATGGCTGTGAGTTTCAATCCTAGCAGAAACATTTAAAAAATAGAGGCTAAATAAAACTTAAATACACAGGGTGTCCCCAAGCATACTGACAATTCTAGGGGATACACAAGCGCCGGGTGGAATCGTCCTATTTGCGCGGCGGCCTGCTCCTCCTGCGCTGTGGAGACCTGTCGGGAGCATGTAAGTATGTATGTGTATTGTGTGTGTATATGTATGTGTATGTATGTATGTATGTGTGCAGGTGATGGATCCGTTATGAACTCCATTGAAAGTCAATGGAGGACGGATCCGTTCACCATTGTGTCACACCAAACGGATCCGTCCCCATTGACTTTCATTGGGGGTCATGACGGATCCGTCTTGGTGCGGATGGCTGGACCGGAGAGCAAACCGCAGCATGCTGCGGTTTGCTCTCCGGTCTGAAGACGGAACGGAATGCTTTTAGGAGCATTCCGTTGCCTTCAGTTCAGTTTTGTCCCTATTGACAATGAATGGGGACACAACTGAAGCGTTTTATTCCGGTATTGAGCCCCTATGACGGAGCTCAATACCGGAATTATAAAACGCAAGTGTGAAAGTAGCCTAAGCCAGAACTGAACACTGCCGAAGTTTGCCCAGTTTGCCCCTCCACCCCACCCCCAATGCTGGCCCTGCGCACAGTATATTTTAGCTTGCTGGTTAAAGGGCTCTGAAGCCATAAAGCATGTGGTCTTTAGAAATTATAGAGCAATGGAAGAAGGCGACCCTGTCGATCAATCACATTTTCTTTTACATCTAGTGGATTGTTAGGTGCATGTGAGCTGCTTACCTGGGAATTGACACCAGTATGCATTATGGGCAGGGCCGTATTTAGGGTTCATGCTGCCCTAGGCACTCTCTGTGATGATGCCCCCCCCCAACGCGACCCATTCCCCCACGCCCCCAAATAGTAGCATAGTAGCCTCTCCTCAGTCCCCCCACCCCATAGTAGCCCCCTCACCCCACAGTAGCATAGTAGCCTCTCCTCAGTCCCCCCCACCCCATAGTAGCCTCCCCCCCACAGTAGCATAGTAGCCTCTCCTCAGAACCCCGCACCCCATAGTAGCCTCGCTACCCCCACCCCCATAGTAGCCTCTTCGCACCCCCCCCACCTCATAGTAGCCTCTCCTCGTTACCCCACCCCCCATAGTAGCCCCCTCACCCCCCATAGTAGCCTCCTCCCCCCACAGAAGCATCCTCCCCCCTATCAGACCCTCATTAGGCCTCCAGACCCCCAATCAGACCTCCAGACCCTTAATCAGACCCCTCTAGACCCCCAGTCAGACCCTTCAGGCCCCTAATCAGACCTCCTTCAGACCCCCAATCATACCCCCCTTCTGGCCCCATATCATACTCTTGTGGCCCCCATATAGAACTCTCCTTCTGGGGCCCATGTCAGACCCCACTCCCCCTTTCTGGCCCCATGTCAGAACCCCTTTTCTGGCCCCCATTTTAGACCCCTCTTTCTGGTCCCCATTTCTGTCCCACCATTTCAGATCCCCCCATTCTGTCCCACCATTTCAGATCCCCCCATTCTGTCCCACCATTTCAGATCCCCCCATTCTGTCCCACCATTTCAGACCCCCCCATTCTGTCGCCACCATTTCAGATCCCCCATTCTGTCCCCACCTTTTCAGATCCCCCCCATTCTGTCCCCACCTTTTCAGATCCCCCACTCTGTCCCCACCTTTTCAGATCTCTTTTTGGCCCCCACTTCAGACCTCAGATCAGACAAGAAAAAAAAAAAACTTACCTCCAGTCCTGGCTGTGTCCCCGCTCTCTCCTCTTCCAGGGGCCCGCACTGAAGTCACTTGACCTCCTGCAGCGTCAGGTCAGAGGGCGCTCTGTACGTCCTGATGCTGCAGGCAGTCAGGACACAGCAGCGCCGGCCTCAGGAAGAGCAAGCAGGAGGAGGGGTAAGTACTCTATAGCGCTACCAGCGCTTCACTCCCCCTCCTCCTGCAGGCTAGTGAGCGCACCAGTGGCATGGTCGCCAATACCCCGCACCACCCGACAGCACGCCCCCCCCTCACGCAGAAAAAAAAAAATAAAAAATTTCGATGGATTGCTTTGGATCTCTTCCCGCCGCCCTAGGCACCGTGCCCCCGGTGCCTAGTTGCTAATACAGCCCCTGATTATGGGAACAAGGCAAGCTGGTGGAGGCATTCAGATTCTTGACCAATGTACTACTGGAGACCTTGGGTCCTGGTATTCATATGGATGTTACCTTGACATGTACCACCTACCTAAATACTATTGCAGACCAAGAACACCCCTTCATGGCAAAAGTATTTCATTATGGCAGTGACTTCTTTTAGGAGGATGATGCATCCTGCCACACTGCAAAAATCGTTCAAGAATGGTTTGAGGAACAAGATAAAGAATTCAAGGTGTTGGCTTGGCCTCCAAATTCCCCAGATCTTAATCCCATTGAGAAATTTTATGATGCTCTTGTAAAACAAGTCTGATGCACTGAGCCCCGCCTTGCAAATTATAAATTACAAATTACAATCTGCTGCTAACATCTTGTTGCCAGATACCACAGGACATTGTCAGGGGCTTTGTGGAGGCCGTTCTGTGACAGGTCAGAGCTATTTTGGTGGCATTAGTGGGACCTGCACAATGTTATGCAGGTGGTTTTAATATTGTGGGTCCTCTGTGTAAATTTCTTTTTTTATTTTTGAATATAATTTTGTTGCTGTAAACAGAAGGTCTAAATGCTAAAAACTTGGCTCTATTATCCATAGTAGACAAGAACATCACCTTACCAATCTTCTGGTACATGTGCATTAGTGCAATGGAGCGAGGGAGGAGTACAGGATTGTATAATGTGTTAGCAGACGTTAGTGTGCATGTGTGAGATTTCAGGTTTGGATGATGTGGAACAAATCTGGGACATCACTTAGCAAACAAGAGGCAGGTTTGGGCAGAGTTGCCAACCGTCCAGAAATTACTGAACAGTCTGTAAAAATTGGCAACTTTTTTATGTGTCCGTAAAAAAATTAGATGTGTCCGTGATTTGGTACTTAACCAGAATATTTGGGTGGTAATTTTCATTATTTTACAGCTCACAGTAAGGACTCATGCACATAGCCGTTGCTCGGCCGTTCCGTGCATTGGCAACCGCAATTTGTTGGCTGTTGCAGACGGATATAGACCCATTCAACTTGAATGGGTCCATGATCTGTCTGTAGATGTTCTATTTTTTTCCAGTGCGGAGGCGTGGTGAGAAAC
This sequence comes from Rhinella marina, assembly GCA_900303285.1. Lineage (NCBI taxonomy): Eukaryota > Metazoa > Chordata > Amphibia > Anura > Bufonidae > Rhinella > Rhinella marina. The sequence continues at coordinate 54,180 of ONZH01024475.1, read as the reverse complement.
CACACGGAAGCACTTTTTTTGCGGACCGTATGCGTAAGCATTCATTCCAATGGGTCCGAAAAAAAACAGAAGTTACTCAGTGTGCATTCCGTTTCCATATGTCCGTATGTCCATTCCGTAAAAAAATAGAACATGTCCTATTATTGTCTGCATTACGGACAAGGATACTACTGTTGTATTAGGGGCCAACTGTTCTGTTCCTCAAAATACTGAATGCACATGGACGTCATCCGTGTTTTTTGCGGATCCATTATTGTATACATACGGTCGTGTGCATGAGCCCTTATACAGCGCAGGAAATGCTTACACTTGTCACAGGGTTGTGCAGGATCATTTTTCTGCAGGATTGTATGGATACACTTCTGAAAACACCTTCTATATGCCTGTTTGGTAGATGCGGGTGGTTAATAAGCTGTTCTTCTGGGACAACCCTTTCTGAGAACTAAGTAGTTTTCAAGCATTTTTTCAGTATTGGAAAAATTCAGAGATTTAGAGATACATCTCCTTTAAGGCTTCATTCACTCGTCCGTATGGCATCCGTGTTTCCGTTTTTTTGTGGATCCATTGTAATAATGCCTATTCTTGTCAGCAAAACGGACAAGAATAGGACATGTTCTATCTTTTTTGCGGAACGGAAATACGGACATACGGAAACGTTTTTTTGGCGGACCAATTGAAATGAATGGTTCCGCATATGGTCCGCAAAAAAAAATGGAACGGACACGGAAACAAAATACGGTCGTGTGAATGAAGCCTAAGAATGATTATTATTTACTATATTAGACGTCTTGGTTTCTTTCACGAGGCATGCTAATAGTGTTATTAAAGATTAATGTAAAATTTGCTTTTCAGATTAAACCAAAAACGTTCCGATCACAAGGCACATCAGTCATAACGATAATCCTTTAAATGTGCATATAGAAAATTAGTAAATATTAATTTATATTAAAACAACGTGGAAATTATTAATCTCCTCTGTCATGATATAAAATCTCATATTTGTAGAAAGGATTTAATGGATAAAATAAATCCATGCAGTTTTCATCTATGTGAACATAAATGGCTTCAAGAGTGTACTGGTGTCCACAGAGGAACATACACCAGCCCTATGGGGGTCATTTATTAAGACTGTTATTTCAGACACCTGTCTTGATACCCCTTGTACTGTCGCATGATGCGCCTAAATTATGTAGCGGTGACGGCCTCTACATAACTTCGGCGCATCCAACGCCGGCCTAAATCTATGTCAACCCCCTTGCTGGTGTAGATTTAGAAAATTTTCTACCCCTTAAACAGGCGCCCACACCCCCTTTTTTAGACATGGCTTGAGTGGGGAAAAGTCACTGATTCGGCTGCAAATCCCCTTTACGTCTGAGGGCAGCAGAAACTGGCAACATAAACCCTGATGAAAACCCTGGGTCACTTACCCGAATTGACCCAGATGGTTTCTTAAAATCAGTATAGAGCAGCTCCAGCACAAACCAAGCACTGGAATCCGCTCAGTATACTGCATGACTTAGGGAGTCCTCATAGTCACCCCCTTCTCCATGGTTAACTGACATTTCTCCTCCTATAGTTACAGAACAGGAAGAAAGCTGCCAATGAGTGGCTTGCGGTACTATCAAACATAGCGGTGAATCACTGATGGTTTAGGGAATATCAGATGCATAATTCTAGTACAGTTTTTGAATATCTCTATAGTGAGAACGGACGTGTAGAGAATCCAAGTACAGGACATACTATTGAACCATTACTGTATTTACTCAGCCGGGCAGGGAGTTCTTAATTTATACGAATTAATATTTGTATTGTTCTTTTCTTCCCTCTAGTTACAGTATGTCATGTACCCAAATCATTGCCACACCATAAAAGTCTTCTTACATAGCTGGCCTCAGATACGTGTCTTTTGGTGTGATTTGCCATCTGCAATTTTTGTTTATGATTGCATTTCACTCATTTTTGGCTAAAAGTCATATTTTCAAAATCATATTTTTGGCCTTTATTAACAATATTGAGCTGTTCTGTCACAAAGGGTTAACTGTTTTTCTAACTGTGTGAATGGTACTTTCACTTTGTGCCGGTCATCTAATCACCCTCTTCTCTAAACTACTAAAAGGTCATAAACACTTATTTAAGCCACATTCTTATCAGTAAGATAAAGATTGAGCTATAATGAGTATTTATAAGGTCAGAGAGCAGAGATAAGTAGTCCGTCTGCTGGAGCATCTCAGCTCTGTACAGAAAAAAGGATCCCATATTGTTAATAAAGACCAACTAAGAAAAATGATTTTTAGCTCAAAATAAGTACAATGCAATCATTAAAAAAAAATTTCCCCAAAGGTGTACATGCCGGATGCAGACTTGCACATGCCCTCTTTCCTCCAGGAGATAAGCGCGGCCAGATTCACTGGCTCACCCCCTCCTACTATGGCAGTGCACGTCTGCTCAGCAGATACAAGGATGTTTGATTATAGGGGAGCGGAGGAAAAGTTGTCAGAGGTCCAAGACTTTGTCATATCTTATGTCAACTTAAAGGGGTAATCCTACACCTCTATACTTTGTTGATCCATTTATAAAAGAAATGCTGTCATGCGACAACTCCCTATGGATTATGGTGCCAGGGTGTTGCCTTAGAAATTCTTTTGGCTGGCAGCGTCCTTTCTTTGCTTTGATGTCCTTTGCGTCCTGCCAGCTGTATATTTCTTTAGTGTTTTTTTTTGTTTGTTTGTTTTTTAAAGGCTATCCGTACGCTGGTCAGACGGATTTTATACCCTGCAGAAGAGAATACAACTGAAACCAAGACTATTGGCTGCATTACAGTATATAAGTTTGTGAATTCTCACGGTTGAAGAATAGCAATTTGTTTTTAGCACTAGGCCACGCCTCTAAGTCTGCCCAAAACATAACTATACACACCTAATCCCACCCAGCCACCTAAATGCCCCCACAGAGTAATTATTCCCCCTTTATGCCACCACATAGTAGTTATGCCAACATTGTGTTCCCTTCACAGGTTATGCCCAGATACGTGCCCCCTCACAGTACTTATGCCCACATTGTGACCCCTTCACCATAGTCATGCCAACATGTGCTGCTTCATAGTAGTTATGCCCCACATGTGCCTCTTTCACAGTAATTAAGCCCTGGTATGTGCCACCTCACAATAGTTATGCCTGATATTAGCCCTTTTGTAGTAATTATGCCCAGATATTTGCCTCTCACAGTAGTTATGCCCAGATATGGGCCCCCTCACAGTAGTTATGCCCAAATATGTGCCTCCTCACAGTAGTTATTCCCTGATATGTGCCTCCTGACTGTAGTTTTGCACTGATATGTGCCCTCTCACAGTAGTCTTGACCAGATATGTACCCCCTTACAGTAGTTATAACCAGATATGTGCCCCCCCTCACAGTAGCTATGCCCATATACGTGCCTCCTCACAGTAGTGTTGCCCAGATATGTGCCCTCTCACAGTAGTATTGCCCAAATATGCACCTCCTCACAGTAGTTATGTCTATATATATATGCCCCCTCACAGTAGTTATGCTCAGGTATGTTCCTCCTTCACAGGAAGTGAAAAAAACAAACTGTACATACTCACCTAGTTGATGATCTATGCTCCCCAGCAGCAGTAGGCCAGATACACATTGCGCTGCTGGTCTGTGTAGGAGGAGGAGCACAGCTGACTCCCGGCCTGCCCTGCCCCCTGCACAGACCAGCAGTGTGGAGCGCTGGCAAGGGGGAGGAATGATGAAATGGGGAGGTCCCTGCTTCTTTATTACAGGCAACTGTCTCTGCGTCCTATGGAGCCGGGAATTTATGTTTGGACTGTCACCATTGCGGCTACATATGTCTACTTGTGTACAGTTTCACTCAGAACATGTGCTTTCACACCACTATGCCCCATTGTTGTCTGTGCAATTTTCAGGAGTCATGTGAATAGCTAATAGGGTCAGTTCAGGGGCGGATTGGTCATAGACCTTACAGGGAAATTTCCCGGTGGGCCGATGCCCAGGGGCCGCCTGAGTCCTCCTCTTGGCCGGCCAGCGGCCAGTGGAAGTTTTTGGGGATGTATTTGTGCTGCTGGCGGCAGTATTTTGTGATGGTATGTGGCTCTGTTGGGGTGGTATAATGTACCACAATATGGTATTGCTGGCTCTGCCTTTCATCAATTTGGAGCCGACTACAAAAACGTGGCCACTTTTAGTATTTTTCCAGGGCCACTTTAGGTTCCCAGTCTGCCCCTGGGTCAGTTACTAACTTTTCTGGTTTTAGAAGTGGAGACAAATATGTAGAAGCCAGTGGCGTAGCTATAGGGGTCGCAGTTGTGACTGGGCCCCTAAGCCATCTGTAACAGATGCCTGTACTGCGGTGGCAGGGAGAGGCGTCTCCCCTGCCCGTTACTCTGATAGGCTACAGGCACTAGGCCTGCAGCCTATCAGAGGTCAGCTCAGGTGGCGCGATGACGTCATCGCGCCGCCTGAGCCGTACAGCACGGGACACAGGCCGGAAGAGGCCTGCATCGCATCGCTGCCAGCTCAATAGAGGTAAGTATTAGTGTTTTTTTTTTATTGTTGCAATCACTGACCGGAGCTCTATTGGGGGCACTGGGGCATTTTTACTGGCACTGGGGGCATTTTTACTGGCACTGGGGGCATTTCTTACTGGCACTGGGGGCATTTTTACTGGCACATGGGGGCACTGGGGGCATTTGTTACTGGCACATTGGGGCACTGGGGGGCATTTCTTACTGGCACTGGGGGCATTTCTTAATGGAACGGGAGCACTGGGGGCATTTTTACTGAAACTGGGGGCATTTCTTACTGGCACATGGGGGCACTGGGGGCATTTCTACTGGCACTGGGGGCATTTTTACTGGCACTGGGGGCATTTTTACTGGTACTGGGGGCATTTCTTACTGGCACATGGGGGCACTGGGGGCATTTGTTACTGGCACATGGGAGCACTGGGGGCATTTGTTACTGGCATGGGAGCACTGGGGGCATTTATACTGGCACTGGGGGCATTTGTTACTGGCACATGGGGGCACTGGGGGCATTTGTTACTGGTACATGGGGGCACTGGGGGCATTTGTTACTGGCACATGGGGGAACTGGGGGCATTTCTTACTGGCACATAATTTGGGGGGCATTTCTTACTGGCACATAATTTGGGGGGCATCTATGGGGGTGGGACACTGTTTACTGGCACATGATTTTGGGGGAAAATCAATGGGGGGAACTTCTGGTGCATTATTGGGGCGTTTCCTACTGGCACATAATTTGGGGGGCATCTATGGGTGGGGAGCACTTCTTACTGGCACATTATTGGGGGGCACTATGAGGACACTTCTTTCTGGCACATTATTGGGGGCACTTCTTACTGACACATTGGAAGCATTATTACTTCTGGGGCACAGTGGGGACATTAGTACTGTTGGGGGCACTATTACTAACACGTGCACTCTGGCAGAGAATTATTAGTTGGGACTTTTGGAGCACTATTACCCTGGCACAGTATCAGCATAGCGCAGTTATTTCTGGGGGACGATATGTTTACACTATTACTGTTATTTTAGGTCACTGTGTGCCAATAATTATTGAAGGGCACTATCTGTGTGGTACTAGTGGCACAGTACTGGGGGTGGTAGGATGATTTGTCCAGAAGACGGGAGGATGATGGAAAAGTAGTAAACTAAGATTTTTTCTGTCAAACTGCAGAGATGAGAAATGGCTGAAAAATAGCGTCTGGTCTGAAAGGAGAAGATGAGGAAAGAGAACATCTACATCAGAGGAGACGTCACTGGATGTAAGAGGTATGAGGCGCTGTATTATACTGGATGTAAGAGGTATGAGGCGCTGTATTATACTGGATGTAAGAGGTATGGGGCGCTGTATTATACTGGATGTAAGAGGTATGGGGCGCTGTATTATACTGGATGTAAGAGGTATGGGGCGCTGTATTATACTGGATGTAAGAGGTATGGGGCGCTGTATTATACTGGATGTAAGAGGTATGGGGTGCTGTATTATACTGTATGTAAGAGGTATGGGGCGCTGTATTATACGGGATGTAAGAGGTATGGGGCGCTTTATTATACTGGATGTAAGAGGTATGGGGCGCTGTATTATACTGGATGTAAGAGGTATGGGGTGCTGTATTATACTGGATGTAAGAGGTATGGGGTGCTGTATTATACTGGATGTAATAGGTATGAGGCGCTGTATTAGGCTACATTCATTCACAAACATTGTGTTTTGCAGTCTGTAAATTGTGGATCCGCAAAAAAAGGATGATGTTCCGTATGGCATCAGTTTTTTTTGCAGATCCACTGTAACAATGCCTATCCTTGTCCGCAAAACGGACAAAAATAGGAATGGACATATAGATGCGGACAGCACATAGTGCTCATTTAAGTGAATGGGTCCGCATCTGAGCCGCAAAATATGCAGATCGGAGGCTGCAAAAACAACTGTCGTGTGAATGTAGCCTTACCTTGTATGTTCTGTAATGATATACGTAATGTTAGGAGGGAAAAGGTTAGGGTGAGAATTTGGCTCAAGCTGAACTCTTGCACCAGGGCCCATGAACCTTTAGCTACGCCCCTGGTAGATGCACTTATATCATTGCTCTGAGGCATGCACTATATACAGTAATTTTAGTAGTACTCTTTGCTGTTCAACATGACGTGAGATATGTGAATTACAGACTTTTTTGACTAGCTAGCTAGAAACGGCTGATTTGTGTCTTGTCATTTATTAGGACATTTATAAAAATGAATAAAAAGTCATTGTGGGTAATTTATCAAAACTGGCTTTGATGCCCATATCAACCAATCAGATTCCACCTTTCATTTTCCAAAGGAGCTCTGAGAAATAAAAGGTGGGATCTGATTGGTTGCCATGGGCAAGTAAACCAGTTTTCCTTTTCTCCAGTTTTGATAATTCCCCCCCTTTTTTTGCCTTTAGTTACAAATCAGATGGCAGCTTTTACTATCTAATCTAGAAAATAAATGCGAGCAAGGGCTATATTGTTCCAGCGTGCTGTGTGGAGCATAACAACCTCTTCTCAGAGTTGGCTGACCACATGTCATCACACTTCAGTAACTGGACGTACAGCATGTGTAGCTACAGTCTCCACTGAGACTACAGAACAAGGATAACGAGTTTTGAATGTCCATCCAGATTTTTTTTTTTTTACCTGGCAAGAGTACCCCAAACATTTTTTTTTTGCTTCCCATAGTCCTCTTCTCATCAGCTTCCTGCTGGGTTTTCCAATCATACCCAGCATGCTTTGCTCTGCAACATTTCTCAGGGCTTGCTTTGCCTAAAATGGGGAGGTGAGGTGTTTGGGGGCATAACCCCTGCAGAAAGAACAGCGTGATAGGTGGAGCAAGCCCAGGGAGCATGGGAAGAAGAGTCCACTGTGTGCCTCCTCCTCACCCTGTGTCTCTGTGTTAGGCTACATTCACATGACAGTTGTGTTTTGCATATCAGCATATTGCAGATCCGCAAAACTCGGATACCGGTCCATGTGCGTTCCGCAATTTGTGGACCACACATGCCGCTGCTATCATAGAAATGCCTATTCTTGTCCGCAATTGCGGACAAGAATAGGATATGTTCCATTCTTTTTGCGGGGCCGCGGCACGGAGCAACGGATGTGGACAGCACACGGTATGCTTTCCTCATCTTTTGCAGCTCCATAGAAATGAATGGGTTCCAATCTGAGCCGCAAAATATGCGGCTTGGAGGCTGGGAAAACAACGGCCGTGTGAATGTAGCCTTAGGGAGAAACCTGGCAATCAAGTTAGAGTTCACATCTCCTTTTGGAGATCCGGCAGGCTGTTCTGGCACAGAGCAACCTGCTGGATCTCCCTGATCTGGTGTTGCTGGATCCTTTACTTCACTGCCATCCCCACTGACTGAAGTGGGGTTCCAGTAGTGATACAGCAGATTTCCAGCAAAAATGCTGGGTTTCAAATAGAAGAAAACCGTTGCATTCAGCAGTTTATGTCCGCCTGAAACCCAGATCACCGTCGGATCCCATTGCAGTCAATGGGGATCCAGCGGTTAAGTAGAGGATCCGGCAACACCAGATCCGGGAGATCCTGCAGACTTCTCTGTACCAGAACAGCCTGTCAGATCTCCAAACGGAAATGTGAACGGGTTCTTAAGCAGGGCGGGGGAGACTCATTTTTAGCCCCTTCCCGACCACCCAGCATAAATTTACGACAGAAGTCGGGTATTTAAATATGTGCTCATGTTTTGAAATATAAGAATATTTATCCTATACATCAAATGGAGTAATGTAAAAAACCAACTTGCCATTTTTTGTCACTTCATCTCCATGCAAAGAATTGAATAAAAATTGATCAAAAAGTAATACACACTCCAGTGTGATATCAATAAAAAATTCAGACTGCACCGCAAAAAACAAGCCCTTAACCCTTTCAGTACCGAGCCACTTTTCACCTTAAATCCCAGGCCGATTTTTGCAAATCTGACATGTGTCACTTTATGTGGTAATAACTTTGGAACACTTTTACTTATCCAGGCCATTCTAAGATTGTTTTCTCATCACATATTGTGCCTCACGACAGTAGTAAATTTGTGGCAAAATATTTCATTTTTATTTATAAAAAAATACCAAATTTAGCAAAAATTTGGAAAAATTTGCAAATTTCAAAATTTCAATTTCTCTACTTTCAAAATACATAGTAATACCTCCAAAAATAGTTATTATTTTACATTCCCCATATGTATATTTTATGTTGGCATCATTTTATAAATGTCATTTTACTTTTTTTGGACGTGAGAAACCTTTGAAGTTTAGAAGTCATTTTTCAAATTTTCATCAAAATTTCCAAAACCATTTTTTTGAGCACCAATTCAGTTATAAAGTGATTTTGGGAGGCTCACCTAATGGAAAACACTAATAAATGACCCCATTTTAGAAACTGCACCCCTCAAATTATAAAAAACTGATGTTAGAAACTTTATTAACCCTTGAGGTGTTCCACAAGAATTAAAGGAAAAGGGGGGGGGATTTAAAAATTTCACTTTTTTGGTAGATTATTCACATTAATAATGTTTTTCTTGAAACACAGCAAGGGTTAACAGCAAACTAAACCTCAATATACATTGCTCTGATTCTGCAGTTTTCAGAAATACCCCATATGTGGTGGTAAACGTCTCTATGGGTTTGTGGCAGTGGTCAGAAGGAAAGGAGCGCCATATGGATTTTGGAGGCAGATTTTGCTAGAATGGTTTTTAGGCACCATTTTGTAATTGAGAGACCCTGACGTACCCCTACAGTGGAAACCCTCAAAAAGTGACCCCATTTTGAAAACTACACCCTTTAAATATATTAAGGGGGGGTACTGGCCACTTTGACCCCCTTTACGGAATTTAGGGAATTTGGAAACACTTGGCTGTGAAAATGAAAAGTTTCATTTCTTCCAATAAAATGTTGCTTTAGCCCCAAATTTTTCATTTTCACAAGGGGTAACAGGAGAAAAGCACCCCATAATTTGTTCCCCATTTTCTCCTGAATACGGCAACACCCCATGTGTGGTGGTAAACTAATGTGGGGGCACATGGCAGGACTCAGAACAGAAGGAGCGCCATATGGATTTTGATTTCTTTCATGATGATTTCTTTCAGCCATCTCTTCTCCCTGCAGAGTTTGACAGACAGACATCTTAGTTTCCTACTTTTCCATCATTCTCCAACTTTCTTGAACACCCCATCCTGCCACTCCCCAATACTATGCCGCTGTGCTCCACAAAACTATACTGCAGATACTGTGCCAGGGTGCCCCCAGTAATAGTGCTCCCCCAAATCCCAACAATAGTAATAAATCTGTGCCAGAGTGCACTTAGTAGTAAAAGGGTTCCTACAGCGCCCCCAACAGTAATTGTGTCCCTGAAGTAATAATGCTCCCATAGTCCCCCAGTTGTAATAAAGCCAACGATAATGCCCCTGGTAGTAATGATTCTCTTTATAATGTGTGACAGTAGAAAAACGCCCCCTTATAATGTGTGCCAGTAAAAAAAATGTCCCATTGTGTGGCAGTAAAAAAAATACCTTCTCTTAGTGCCCCCAGTAAAGAAAATGTCCCCAAAGTGACCTCATGTGTTCCAATGACCTGTACTGTGTGCCACTAAAAAAAACACTTAGTGCCCCCAGTTGAGCTTAGGTGCCCATAGCGCCCCTATAATTTGTGCCATTATAAAATACTCCTATATAGTGCCCCCATAGTGCTCCTCCCCCAGCCCCATAGTGCCCTCCATAATGTGCCAGTATAAAATGCTCCTTTAGACTGCCCCGCATAGATGCTCCCATAATGCTCCTCTCCCCCCTTCCCCATAGTGGCACCAAAATAGGTGCCAGTATTAAATGCCCCTATATAATGCCCCCATAGTGCTTCTTCATCAATGGGGCCCCCTTAATGCGTGCCAGTATATAGGGCCCCCATAGTGCTCCTTTCCCCCCACTTCTCTATAGTGCCCCCTTAATGTGTGCCAGTATATAGGGCTACCATTATATGCCACTATAGTGCCCCCTCATAATATGTGCCAGTATATAAGGCCTCCAGTATATGCCCCCATAATGTGCCAGTATATAGGGCCCCCAAAGCGCTCCTTACCCCCTTCTCCATAGTGTCCCCCGTAATGTGGCAGTATATAGGGCCCCCAAAGTGCTCCTCCTCCCCCTTCTCCATAATGCCCCCCATAATGTGGCAGTATATAGGGTACCAAGGTGCTCCCCATAATGTGGCAGTATATAGGGCCCCCAAAGTGCTCCCCATAATGTGGCAGTATATAGGGCCCCCAAAGTATATGTGGCTGTATATAGGGCCCCCAAAGAAAACAATAAACACTTATACTTGCCTCCATGACACTCTCGGTGAAGCGATGCAGGCCTCTTCCGGCCCGTGTCCCGCTCTGTACTGCTCAGGTGGCGCGATGACGTCATTGCACCGCCTGTGCCGGCCTCTGATAGGCTACAGGTACTACACCTGCAGCCTATCAGAGGAACGGGCAAGGGAGACGCCTCTCCCCTGCCCCGCTGCATTATTCATCTGTATTGCTGTCCTGAGGACGGCAATACAGATGAATATAGAGATGAGCGCTTCCACAATGGAAGCGCTCATCTCCACTCCCACTGCCCTGCCGCTGGTCAGAAAAGGCCCCCCCTCACACTGGGCCCCTGTGCAGCCGAACCGGCTGCACAGGGGCCCAGCGAGTGCGGAAATCTGACAGAAAATTGGCGTTTGATGCGCAGTGTCAGGAACACGAATAGTGGGCCCAATTTTCTTCAGATCAACTGTGAACACTGCAATTTACCTGGACATCTTTGAACAGTTTTACAACCAACTAACACCAGAAGAAAAAATGTCCTGCATTTTCCAACAAGATGGGGCAACATGCCACACCACGGAACTCACTGGTACGGGTTCATGAACTGTTTACAATATACAATATGGAATAAAACCCCAAATGACCTCAGAACAAACTGGAATGTCTTATCAGATCTCCTACCGCAGTCCAGTAAGGGGTTAACCTATTGTCCAAAGCCCATGATGCAGATCAGAGCAGTGTTCTCCATATTTGGGGCGTGAGGTTTGTCTGTCAGGTTTATGTTCTGTAGGAGAGGATAAGAATTTGAAGGTACAAATACACATTAGTCTAAAGTTGATCAAAATGGACGATTTCGACCAAAACGATTGTTCGGTGGGTGAAATTTTACAACGACCAATCTTTTTAGCCAACCGATGACAGAGCATTACTGTCAGAAAAGAAGTCTGCTGTGTTCAATCATTTTGTCTTTGAAAAGAACGTTCTCAGAAAGATCTTCCGGACATTGTCCAGTTTCATTGAACACGTATGGCCAGTTTGGTGAACTGTAATGGCCTAAAGTGTGTAGGGCCGTGTCTGTCACCAGATGACTGTTTGTTCAACCTTCAACCAACAGCTTATCTTCCGGGAGAACAAGAGGATGGGGCGAAAATATTCCTGTTGACCTATCCTTGTCTCCTCTGACATCTTCTGTCAGGGAAGCTCCCCACAGATTATCGCCTGTACCTGTCGACTAATGTGTACGCCCAGCTTAAAGATGACCTTTCACCACTCCTGACATGCCTGTTTTAATATCCAAGTTATGAATGAATTGCTAGCAGTCTGCAGTAAGGGTACAGAGGGGAGGTTGGGTGTGTACCTGCACAGACGCACTCTATCCAATCAGTGCTGCCATGTTCAGACTGTGCAGGTACACACCCCAACTGGTTACCTCCCCTCTGTACCCTTACTGCAGACTGCTAGCAATTCATTCATAACTTCTAGTAGAAATAATAAAGGAATGACACAACATAGAGACATAAGAACAGATGTTCCAGAATTGTTATTACATGGGGAATGCATGGAGCTATTAAAACAGATATGTCAGGAGCGGTGAAAGGTCCTCTTTAATTGTGTATGGGTAGTCGATGGACACATGAATGCAGGACTGATTACAGGCACAGGGGGATGGAATAGAACTCTATGGTAACGGGTGTCACTGTATGGCATCCGTCTGAGGCATCCATTTAACGTATACTTTTTTGTATATGTTAAATGTAAGCCAACAATATGATGTGAACCCAGCCTTACACACTATAACGTTATGGACAATGTTCAAAGTAAAGTAACAGCACGGCTATAATAGTCACAGTGGATGAATAATATGAAGAGTGATGTCACACTGGATGGATGATCTATAGCGTGATGTCACTGCCAATGGATAAAGACAACAGTGATGTCACAGTGGATGGATGATATGTAGTACAATGTCACAGCTAATGGCTAAGGACCACAGTGAAGTCTCAATGGATGGATGATATGTAGAGTGATATCACAGCTAATAACTAAGGACCACAATGATGTCACAGTGGACGGATGATATCCGCAATGTCACAGCTAATAGCTAAGGACCACAGTGATGTCACAGTGGATGGATGATATGTAGTGTGATGTCACAGCTAATAGCTAAGGACCACAGTGATGTCACAGTGGATGGATGATATGTAGTGTGATGTCACAGCTAATAGCTAAGGACCACAGTGATGTCACAGTGGATGGATGATATGTAGTGTGATGTCACAGCTTACAGCTAAGGACCACAGTGGTGTCACAGTGGATGGATGATATATGTGATGTCACAGCTAATAGCTAAGGACCACAGTGATGTCACAGTGGATGGATGATATGTAGCATGATATCACAGCTAATAGCTAAGTGTACAGTGATGTCACAGCACAGGGACAATAACAATAAACACATCATCATATAAGGATAATACATACAGCGATGTCACAGTATCGGGATGAATCAAAGTGACGTGTCAACACAGGAAGCACAGATGCAGTAATAAGATACTGAGAAGTTATTTTTAATAGTGATATCAAACTATGGGGATAATACACATAGTTATGTCACCCTATGGGACAATGCAGATAGCGATGTCTGTTTTATATAAATTCCGGTCCTATCAGTGACTGACAGCTTTCCCCCCATGACTGTGTATACTGCTATAGATGTCAGTCACTGTTAGGACTGCCTCCTTGACTTCAAAGCCCAGAATGAGCAGGGATGTAAATGAATAAATTATGAGTTATATTGAATCTTTTTCTATAAATCAATCTGCTCAGCTCCTCCTGCTCTATAACATCCTGCCTGTAGCTTACGTTGTATTTTCATAGTGACAGGTTCCCTTTAAAGTAAACCTGTCAGGTGATTAGTATTGCCATTTCTTAGAAGGTATATAATAGTGGGGTAACGCCACAGTCTACAATTATCAGTGTAATTATGCTTTTATTGATCCATTTTAGTGTCTTATGTGCTGTGTGACATATTAACCATTTGTGCCATTGAAGGGGTTGTTTTATATCGATGGCCTGTCCTCAGGATAGGTCATCAACATCTAATTAGTGAGGTCTGACACCAGCACCCCCGCTGATGAGCTGTTTGAACAGTCCCTAAGGCCTGGTCACACATCATTTCTGCGTTCAGGAAAAATTGCAGCATGTTCTATATTGTGTGTTTTTCACTTAGCTCTGGTTCCATAGAAGTGAATGGGGCTTCAGTGAAAAACAGAAGGTATCCAGATGAAAAGCGTTTTTCACTGATGGTTGTCAGGAGATGTAGATTGTTATCCTTCAGGTTTTTTTCACGCTTGTGAAAAACGCAGCAAAAACTGAACGCAATCAAAGACAAAAGTGACTGAACTTGGGCGCAAAACCATCCGTTTTTCCTGTTTTATCTGTAACGCTCATGTGAAAGAGGCCTTAAAGGGTTATTCTCATCTTAGACAATGGGGGCATATCGCTAGGATATGCCCCCATTGTCTTATAGGTGCGGGTCCCACACCTATATCCAGAACGGAGCCCCCGATCTGAATGAGGGCGCACTGCGCATGCGCAGCCGCACCTCCATTCATTTATATGGGGCCGCCGAAAATAGCCGAGTGCTGGCTCGGCTATTTCCGTCGGCTCCATAGAAATGAATAGGAGCGGTGGCCGCGCTTGCGCGCTGCGCTCCCATTCATTTCTATGAGCGCAACGGGGAGCTGCGCCTGGTGGTGGGCGGACCACAGGGGTCCTCCAGACGCAGCGCTCCCCGCTCCGTTCTGGATATAGGTGCGGGTCCCAGTGGTGGGACCCGCACCTATAAGACAATGGGGGCATATCCTAGCAATATGCCCCCATTGTCTAAGATGAGAATACCCCTTTAATGGTGCTACATGATGTTTCACAGCAAAACCATACAATTTTTGTAAAAAACCACTGCAACCACAACAGCTGCAAAATCTACTTATGTAAATCCCACAAATGTGTGTCCTTCCCTATTGGAACCACCACGACCCCGGATTTGCTTGTGTCAGTGACCAGCTGTCATTTTTGCCCATTTGGGCACTTATGCCATGCTACACTATGCCCACTGATGGTACAGGCTTATGACATGCCCACAATTATGCACTTGAATTGAACTCCCTACAGGAAGTGAACATACAACCCTCAGCCATGGTCCACGGGGACCCTCCATGTGAACACATAGGTGTGGCTGATATAAGCCACCCTTTCTTCTACTGTCCTCTGCTTACAAGCTTGTCAGTAAGTAGCAGTTTTATTGACTGGTTTTGCCCTTAATTTGCACTTTCCCCTTAAAATGGCAGAAACTTCAGGTTTCTGACAACAGCGAGCAATCTGATCGCGCTAGAAACGTCAGAGGATAAACTTGGGGAGGGGACGGTTCTGCATCAATAAAGTTTTCAAATAGCCAGGGACTTCCGGTTGCCTCGCAAAGCATGATGGACTTTGTAGTTGGTCTAGTCGGCAGCGCTGGCTCACTTGCTGGCTGGTGATCGGAAGCCTGGGGAGCACTGCAGGAGGTTAGTACGCCTTTTTACCGCTGCGATGCTTAGGGTTATCGGTGCGCTGTGGTTATAGAGCCATCCATGGAGGACTCGCCATGTTTCTTATGGCGGCCCAGCTGTCTGCCCACTATGTTGTCATCCTGTCAGGCACCCCTACAGCTGTTGTGTAGGCAGTGTGGTGCGGTGTCGCTACGGTAACTTGGAAACGGTGTAGAGAGTAGTGTATATACTGATCTCCCGGGATATTTACTCGGGAGGGTCGCCCTCTTGCCTGGGCTGCGGAGCTTGTTCTGTGTCACAGCTGCAGAGGGCACAGTAACCAGGAAGAGTGCCAGCCAGTAACCGAGCACAGTGTGAACACAGGTGTATTGTACTGCATGTGGTGACCTCTGTTCTGTACCCCCAGGCCTCCAGTATTCAGCTGTGTGAAGGGCAGGGCAGGAGTGCCAGCTCCCTGCCACCTTTCTGTAATATGTGGACTTGGCAACCAATCAGGTTTCGCCTTCTGTTTCAAGCACAGGTTAAATAAATGAAACAAGTGATGTGATTGGTTGGTGTGGGCTCCCCTCCTTGTGTGCTGACAGCTAACTCTGGTTTTCTGCCACATAGGAATTGGGTAGTTGTTGGTCATATGTGCTGGCTACAAATAGATAAGTGGGCCATACAAAAATGTCCCCTCAAAAGACAAAGGGGGCACTGCCTCCGACTGGAGAAGAAAAAGTTCAGTGTCCAGAAGCGTCAAAAGCTTCTTTACTGTAAGAACTGTGAATCTGTGGAATAGACATCCTCAGGACATGGTCACAGCAGGGACAGTGGACAGTTTTAAAAAGGGTTTAGATGAATTCTTAAAAGTAAATGACATTAATGCTTATGAAAATGTGTAGAAATCTGAGTCTCACTTCCTTCTGGGATCCGCGTCCCCACCTGTCCCTTGGTTGAACTTGATGGACTTATGTCTTTTTTTTTTTTTTCAACCATATTAAATATGTAACTATGTGTCTGTGATTTTTTTTTTTTTTTTGGAGGCTTGTGGTACTTGATCAGAATGTTTTGGTGCTAATTATCACCATTTTACATCTCCCAGTAATTGCTGGTAATGAGGTGTTATCAGTATATTGAGCTATAGACGTATATTACTTATAATCTTTATCATTCATTATAGTTTTCCAATTTGTCCGAAAAAATGTTGGTTGTCCATGATTTTGGGATGAGTTGTCCAGAAAAAAGGCAAATTCTGGTTGGTAACCCTTGTTGCCCCCCCACGATAAGCTACATGAGGAGACAGTGTGCACGTGTCATCTCCCTCTTCCTGCTCACCACTGCTTTGCCATAGACATACAGCGGTGAGCAGGAAGAGGGAGATTAAAAGCCCAGAAAACCCCTTTAAGATTCGGCAGTGGATTCCAGAGGTAGTCTTCTAAGGGGGAACAGCCTGGAAGCGGGTCAGTCTGGTTGGATCTGTTTGTCCTATCCCCTTTCTAGAAATGAGCTTCCCTTGCAGGTTAGACAGGAGGCCATGACAGTTATGTGGTAGTGGATACCTAGTTTCAGCTCTTGTACAACCTGTGCGTTTAGTTTCTTCTGGATTCAAAGCTGAAATCTACTAAGATCTAAATATGAAGGTGGGTTCCCATCCTGTATCATTATGGCCTAACATTTGGATCAGTGGGGGTCTGACATCCATGACCCTCTCTTTACCACAGTTCCCTCGTGTCTTCTCCGTGTGGTCACCCTCTTGGTGCCATTCGCTGAAAGACATGTCCAGGGCATCACTGCACTGCTTAGCTAATTTCGAAGCCCCTCCATTCTCAGGCTTGTGGGGGTCTTAGTCCTAGCAATATGATATCATTCAATAAGACTGGAAAATCCTTTCAAACAGAAAAATGATTATTCGCTGAATGCAAGCAAAGATCTTAAAGTTGTTTTACGGTACTTAGATATTGATGGCCTATTCTCAAGATAGCTCTTCAGTCTCGGATTGCTGGGGGTCCGACTCCTGGCACACCTGCTGTTTGCAACTGAAACAATACAGGTGCTGCCGCATGGTCAGCAGTGGATTATAAGAGGAGAGTAGGGTTGGGTGATATAAAAAAAAATTCCACAATAACGATATCAAGAAATTTATCACAATAACAATATGTATAGCAATAAATACCCATTTATCCCATAGTCAAGACATTATACTCTATAGTCTCTCCTTGAGGCCCCCATGATATTTCAGTGGGCACCAGAGCACAGTGGCCTCTGTAACACTTCCTGGTCATATTACACATTCCTATAACATCTCCTGGTAACTTTACAGTGGCCGCTATAACACTTCCTGGTAACATTACAGTGGCTGCTATAACACTTCCTGGTAACTTTACAGTGGCCGCTGTAACGCTTCCTGGTAACTTTACAGTGGCCGCTGTAACGCTTCCTGGTAACTTTACAGTGGCTGCTATAACACCTACTGGTAACATTACAGTGGCCGCTATAACACTTCCTGGTAACATTACAGTGGCTGCTATAACACTTCCTGGTAACTTTACAGTGGCCGCTATAACACTTCCTGGTAACTTTACAGTGGCCGCTATAACACTTCCTGGTAACATTACAGTGACTGCTATAACACTTCCTGGTAACTTTACAGTGGTCGCTATAACACCTACTGGTAACATTACAGTGGCTGCTATAACACTTCCTGGTAACTTTACAGTGGTCGCTATAACACCTACTGGTAACATTACAGTGACCGCTATAACACTTCCTGGTAACTTTACAGTGGTCGCTATAACACCTACTGGTAACTTTACAGTGGCCGCTATAACACTTCCTGGTAACATTACAGTGGCCGCTGTAACACTTCCTGGTAACATTACAGTGGCCACTATAACACTTCCTGGTAACATTACAGTGGCCGCTGTAACACTTCCTGGTAACATTACAGTGGCCGCTATAACACTTCCTGGTAACATTACAGTGGCCGCTGTAACACTTCCTGGTAACATTACAGTGGCCGCTGTAACACTTCCTGGTAACATTACAGTGGCCGCTATAACACTTTCCTGGTAACATTACAGTGGCCGCTATAACCACTTCCTGGTAACATTACAGTGGCCGCTATAACACTTCCTGGTAACATTACAGTGGCCGCTATAACACTTTCCTGGTAACATTACAGTGGCCCACTATAACACTTCCTGGTAACATTACAGTGGCCGCATGTAACACTTCCTGGTAACATTACAGTGGCCGCTATAACACTTCCTGGTAACATTACAGTGGCCACTATAACACTTCCTGGTAACATTACAGTGGCCGCTGTAACACTTCCTGGTAACATTACAGTGGCCGCTGTAACACTTCCTGGTAACATTACAGTGGCCGCTGTAACACTTCCTGGTAACATTACAGTGGCCGCTGTAACACTTCCTGGTAACATTACAGTGGCCGCTGTAACACTTCCTGGTAACATTACAGTGGCCGCTGTAACACTTCCTGGTAACATTACAGTGGCTTTTAAGAATAGTGAGGAAGATAAAGCAGGTACTAGTATATTATTATTCAGTGTTGAACTTCCACGGCCGTGGCCACCCCATCAGTCCCTGTATCCAGTTGACACATACAGTCTACGGTCAGAGGAAGTCACTAGCTCTATGACTGTGCTTTGAAGAGTGTCGGGAAGCTCACACAAGCATGCTAGAATTGCACATGATGACTCTGCACTGAGCCACAATAGGGCATTACTTCTGTGGAAGTCCAACTGCACCTGTATGGCACATTATAGACTTCATGGCAGTGCATGTTCCTGATGAATGATCTTTTCTGCTGAATTTGTCCATTTTGATCACCTTTAGACTAATGCTAGCAAGGGACTGCTTGGTACAAGTGCATATCAATAAATTAGAATATCATCGAAAAGAGCTGAACATGGACATATCCCCATTTTCACCCCTCCAGCCCCTCTGGATCGCACAGGGCAAGGGCTTTTTTGTTTCTATTTTTCCACCTAGCAGCGTTCCCTGTGACAACATTGGCTCTCATGGGCGAGCTTTAGCACTGCCCTAGCCTATAAAAAAGCCCGCCAATTTGTGCCGGTGTGGTCACCGGGCTCACTGCTAGGCAGAAGCTCCCGCGTAGCTTACCCTTATGTCACCAGATCTCCAAAAAAAGCCTTTGTCATGTGAGATTCAGTGCAGGGCAAAGGAGAGCATGGGGGCATGAGATGCTCATGTCAGAGGGGCTGCCTGGGTGAAAACGCAGGTATGTCCGGGTTCAGTGCTGGGTTAATTTATTTCAGTAATTCAATTCAGAAAGTGATATTTATATATTCTATAGGTTTATTACATACACAGTGATCTATTTCAAGTGTTTATTTCTTTTCACGTTGATGATTATGGCTTACAGCTAATGAAAAGTCTGTATCTTAGAAAATTGCAATATTATATAAGTATGTATATACACGCAATACTTGGTTAGGGCTCCTTTTTCATCAGTTACTGAATCAATGCGGCGTGGAATGGAGGCGATCAGCCTGTGGCACTGCAGAGGTGTAATGGAAGCCCAGGTTGCTTTGATAGCGGCCTTCAGCTCGTCTGCATTGTTGGGTCTGGTGTTCTTTCAATACCTGATAGATTCTCTATGGGGTTTAGATTAGGTGACTTTGCTGGCCAATCAAACTGTTAAACGTATATTAATTATTGATATTTTGGGTGATCTCAATAATTAATATTCATAAATAGGCGTATGCCGCTGTTGCTAGCTCTGTCTACTACCTTGTACTGTGGCGGCTACCAAAAAGACAATGTAAACTGTATTTAAATAATAAAATATTTATTGTACTTAAATAAAACCTAACTACACTACACAGTCCCACATACAAAATTCCACCCACAAACTAACTAAACATACACTCACACACAGAAATACGTATAATTACCGCCAAGGCAGCACCCTCCCCAGCCTACTTCTAGCTGTCCCTAGGGGGAACAAGGGTTACACTTAATACCGGCAGGGAGAGGGTTAACAGGGGATAATGGCAGGAAAGGTTAATATTATATATGGCAGGGGGTAATGAAGGGATAATAAGGGGTTAATATTAAAGGGCAAGGCTTTGGTGGTATAGTGGAAGGGGTTAATATTGACGGGTAAGGCACTGGTGGTATAGTGGTTTATGGATAAGGGGTTAAAGTATTGGTGGTTCAGGGGGAAGATAAGGGGTTAAAGCCATCCAGGTGGCGGGTTCATGCTCGTCCGTCCAGGGGCTGCTCATCGTCCTGGGGATGATTCTTCATGGAGGAGCCGCCCGGCTCAATTCTGATGAATGTAGTGCGGCCGGGCTATTTAAGTCCAGCCACGCTGGCTCTCGAGCGGCCCACGCTGCTGGCATGCAAGCACGCCTGCAGACAAGTGCACGCGGGCCGGCGCGGTGATATGACGTCACCGCACCTGCCCGCGTTCACAGGCAGAGGATCTCTTTGATCCTCCCGCCTGTGAATTGCCCTCACATCTCTGGCGCTGTAATTACAGCGCCGGAGGTGCGCAGCACACAGGGGCATGGAAACCTTTTGTTTCCCTGTCCCTCTTATGTTAAACATCTCTGGCGCTGCCGGAGGTGTTTAACAAAGGGCAGAGGATCTTATCAATCCTCTGTCCTTTGATGTGCCCGAGACTGGACTTAATTGTTTAGTCATCTGGGCGACATCTCTCTACTGCAGGCACCTGGTATGCGCCTGCAGGGGGATACCGGGGAGACACCTGGTCACAGGGGGTCAGTTTTATATATACATAGAAGTACATGTAATATAGGGGCATACATGTATATCTATGTATATACCTGTATATTGGGACAACTGGGGAATTATGACATATTTTACATTAATGGGGTACCATACATATGTTTTACTGGGGCACTGTGTGTGTGTGTATGTATGTATGTGTGTGTGTGTGTATGTATATATATATATATATATATATATATATACCATAAATATACAATTATACACCCCCACTGGCCAATCTAGGCCAACATATATATATATTCATGCATATTAAAGGGGCATGCATGTATGTATGTGTGTGTATATATTTATCTACACAAACACAGTGATGCCATGGTTAAGAAGCCAGTTACTGGTAGTTTTGGCAGTGTGGGCATCTGGAAAATGAAATCAGACTCTCCATAAAACTTGAAGTGCTCTACAATTTTCTGGTAGATAGCTGTGCTGACTTTGGGATTGATATAACACAGTGGACCAACACCAGCAGATGAAATGGTTCCCCAAACCATGACTGACTGTGGAAACTTCACATTGGACCTCAAGTAACTTGGATTGTGTGCCTCTCCACTGTTCTATCAGACTCTGGGACCTTGATTTTCAAATGACATGCAAAATTTACTTTAATCTGAAAACAGTCCAGTCCTTTTTCTCCTTAGCCCAGGTATCCCGTTTCCTGGATACATCCGTTGTCCACTCCTTGTGAGTCTTCCCCAGATTCTTGAATGGCCTCTT
The DNA here is from genome assembly GCA_900303285.1 of Rhinella marina. NCBI lineage: Eukaryota > Metazoa > Chordata > Amphibia > Anura > Bufonidae > Rhinella > Rhinella marina. The sequence continues at coordinate 32,273 of ONZH01024475.1, read as the reverse complement.
CTTGAGAATCTTTTCAAGGCTGCAGTTATCACAGTTACATGTGCACCTTTTTTCTACCGCACTTTGTCCTTCCAATGACCTTATCTGGCTTCTTAACTTCCTTGCGGAGGGAGTCTTCTGGACGACTGTCAAGCTGTCTTCCCCATGATTGTGTAGCCTGCTGAACCAGACTGAACAAGACAATTTAAAGATTTAGAAAACCTTTGAAGGTGTTTTATGCTGATTACAGTGTGACACCATTGGGGTCATTTATTAAACTGGTGTAAAGTAGAACTGGCTTAGGCTACTTTCACACTAGCGTTTTAAAATTCCGGTATTGAGTTCCGTCATAGGGGCTCAATACCGGAATAAAACGCTTCAGTTTTGTCCCCATTCATTGTCAATGGGGACAAAACTGAACTGAAGACAACGGAATGCTCCTGAAAGCATTCCGTTCCGTCTTCAGACTGGAGAACAAACCGCAGCATGCTCTCCGGTTCAGGCATCCGCACCAAGACGGATCCGGAATGACCCCCAATGCAAGTCAATGGGGGCGGATCCGTCTGGTGTGACCACAATGGTAACCGGATCCGCCCTCCATTGACTTTCAATGGAGTTCATGACGGATCTGGCTACACATACACACATACAGACACAGACATACACATAAACATACACATACATATAGACATACAAATACACATACATACTTACATGCTCCCCGGCAGGTCTTCAGAGCGGCGTAGGGACAGGTCAGCGCGCACAGATGACGATTCCACCAGGCGCCCAGCAGAGGGTGCTGTGGGGAATCGTCACCTGTGCGAGCCATCCTGCTCCTCCGGCGCTCCAAAGACCTGCCGGGAGCATGTAAGTATGTATGTGTGTTTGTTTGTCTATATGTGTGTGTGTCTGTGTGTATGTGTGGGGCCGGAGCACAGTTTCGGCTCCACACATGTCGCTGCGGCAGTCCTGATCCGGCAGCACCCTTCACCTGCCGGATCAGGCCTGCCGCTAATGTGAAAGTAGCCTTAGTTGCTCATAGCAGCCTTCTATTTTCCACAGCTCCTTTGGAAAATGAAAGGTGGAATCTAATTGGTTGCTATGGGCAACTAAACCAGTTCTAATTTACACCAATTTGACACATGACCACATGAGTCTACAGTATGGAACTTTTTCACAATAATCTAATTTTCTGAGATAATGACTTTTGGGTTTTCATTAGCTGTAAGCCATAATCACTAGCTGTAAGCCATAATCAACATTAACAGAAATAAACATGAGTTTACATAATGAGTTTGACTTTTTGAATTAAATTACTGAAATGCATAAATATTCTAATTTATTGAGATGCACCTGTATGTGCTTACTGCATTGCTATCTGTATACTGTGTACTGTTGACAGGAGTCTGACTTTGAACAATGACATGTATGAACTCCACTCCACAGAAACCTGTCATTGCGGATTTAGGTTTCTGTTGTCACCTTGATTGATTGCTGTAGCATTCCTTTATGTTTGGCTATTCCTCTCTCCAGACTGCAGGGAAATCCACTGTGCGCGTGTCTGCTGTGGACGGCACGGTGCAGACTCGGGATTTTAATGACATGAAAGATGACATAAGGCAGGGCTGGCCAACCTGAGGCTCTCCAGCTGTTGTAAAACTACAACTCCCACCATGCCCTGCTGTAGGTTGATAGCTGTAGGCAGACTGGGCATGCTGGGAGTTGTAGTTTTGCAACAGCTGGAGAGCCGCAGGTTGGCCAGGCCTGACATAAGGGAACGCCAGTGCCATCAATCAAGGGGAGAGATTATTGTCAGAAAGCCAGTACACTTCCCTCGCAAGGCAATGACCAGTGAACTCTACAGGACAAGATGGGTTCAAACTGCGTCTTTTTTTTTTTATATATATGGATAGGCTACCGTTATGAACGGCAGCATAGGCATGTCTAGGCTTGATTTTATGTCACCTGGCCAGTGGTGGTAGCTCCGTGTTAGGGTACCTTTTTCTGGTATTTCTCAGTCCCCTAGCTGAATGGAGAAGTGGTGCGCACGTTGGTCCACTCCATTCAGTTCTTTGGGGGCTGGCTGACCACTGGGACCCCCTCTGCCGTCTGTTATCACCTATCCTTCACTGTTTGGAGTGGTATGGTGATGCGTGGCGGATACCCTGCAAATTTTCCACTGCAGAATTGTAGGTGAAGAATGACATTACAGTAGCAACACAGTGGAGGGGATTTCACTACATCTCATTCACATGGTACATAAACAAAACAATAGCTGATCTCAGGGAGACCAGCTACAAAAAACACTGTGGAGCCTCATTTAAGAGTCTCAACACAGCAATCCAAAGTGCAAAGCTCCCTGGGAAACCGTAATATGCAAAATACCATTGAGCCCCAGTTATGGGTCTTCAACACAGTGAAAGCCAGATATCCCTCAAAGGAAGGAAAACCAAGCAAAGGGGTGTCCCCATTACATAGATCACCAAATCCACCATATGGCCCCTATGTCAAGATCCCACTCTCCAAAGCATTGCTCCCGGTTAGCCAGAATCCTACTCCAGACTGATGAGGGGCAATACCCCGAAACAGCTGTCTGTGGATGGATAACTGGCTTAGGTTTTCCCCGTCACATCCTTGAAGCTTGTAAAATAGCGGGATCTTGACATAGGGGCTTGTTGGGTTTGTGTACATGAGCCTCAGTTCTGCGTTGCGTGAAAATCGCAGCATGTTCTATATTCTGCGTTTTTCACACAGTCCTGGTCCCATAGAAGTGAATGGGACTTCAGTGAAAAACGCATTGTATCCTAAAGCAAGTCTGGATGCATTGCGTTTTTCACTGATGGTTGCTAAGAGATGTTGTTTGTAAACCTTCAGTTTTTTTTATCACGCGCGTGAAAAACGCATCAAAACGCATTGCACCCGTGCTGAAAAACTGAACAACTGAACGCAATTGCAGACAAAACTGACTGAACTTGCTTGTAAAATGGTGCAAGTTTTCCTGAACACACACTGAATGCATCCGGGCCTAATCCGTCACGCTCGTGTGAAAGAGGCCTTATGGCGCACCAGAGGCTCTGCCTTTTCTCGTGAAGCTCTGTTCCTTTCTGATAAGCCCCACTCCGTTTGCGAGCATGTGAGAAAAAAAGTGTAGAAAACATCGATGCACCAATTTGTGGCCCTTTTTAGACAGATTAATAAATCGTTAGTAAATGTGGGCCAGACAGTGGTGGAACTGGATTTGTGACTGGTCTTTGATGCCATGTGCACGGTTTAGTTCTGCACACAGAGGTGTGGTGCCTAAATATTCTAGTGGAATATATCCGTTATTGGGCTGCTTCCATACTTCATTGTCCAGTAGGCTCCTGCTCATTATTTGTCTGCGCCCTTCCCCTTTCAGTCTTTGCAGTATTCATGTGCTTCGTGGTAATATATGGCTTCTTTTAGGGTACGGTCACACGTGGTAGATTGGTTGCAGAATCTGAATGACGCTGGCAAAGATCCCAGTACACAGCCCCTTCCCTTATGCCACGTGTGAAGGAACCTTTCTAGTAATTGTTCTTCTTTGCTTATTCATTACTTTGTCTTTCTTCACAGCGTCTAAAGTGACAAGTTTGTTTCCCGCGGGTGGCGGTTTATGCTTTACCGTCGTGGTTTTGATTTTACGAACATAACCGGGTAAGGAGATTTGGAGATCATTTTACAGTCAACTTATATTTCTGTAAATACCTTACTTCACATAGATTGACCCTCAGTCACGCTTTATACTTATTCATTCTCTGTATACTTTGAGTATAGTAGAGAGCCTGTAGTGCTCTGCTGCTTTTACAGAATAATGAAAATCTAGAGAAAGTCTTTACATTAAAGGGGTATTCCCATCTGGGACTTGGCATTTTGCTAGAATATGCCATCAATGTCAGATAAGTGGGGGTCACACCTGGGACACACTCCTATCTTCTTTTTTGACGCACGGACAGAATTCTATCATAAATCTGGGACTCCAATTTTACAAGAGCCATGTGCCAGAATAGTAAACTTGTCTAATATTAACCCCTTCAACCCCGGGCCTGTTTTCACCTTTCTGCCCAGGCCATTTTTTGCAAATCTGACATGTGTCACTTTATGTGGTAATAACTTTGGAACACTTTTACTTATCCAGGCCATTCTGAGATTGTTTTCTCGTCACATATTGTGCTTCACGACAGTAGTAAATTTTTTTTTAAAGTTTTTATTTAAAAAAAAAAAAACAACACATTTACCAAAAATTTGGAAAATTTTCCAAATTTCCATTTCTCTACTTTCAAAATACATAGTAATACCTCCAAAAATTGTTATTTTACATTCCCCATATGTCTACTTTATGTTGGCATCATTTTATAAATGTCATTTTACTTTTTTGGGACGTTAGAGGGCTTAGAAGTTTAGAAGCCATTTTTCAAATTTTCACCAAATTTTCCAAAACCATTTTTTAAGCACCAATTCAGATATAAAGTGATTTTGAGGGGCTTACATAATGAAACCCACCATAAATGACCCCATTTTAGAAACTACAACCCTCAAATTATAAAAAACTGCTGTTACAAACTTTGTTAACCCTTGAGGTGTTCCACAAGAATTAAAGGAAAATGGAGGTGAAATTTCAAAATTTCACTTTTTTGGTAGATTATTCATGTTAATAATTTTTTTTCTTGCAACACATTAAGGGTTAACAGCAAACTAAACCTCAATATACATTGCTCTGATTCTGCAGTTTACAGAAATACCCCATATGTGGTGGTAAACGTCTCTATGGGTTTGTGGCAGTGGTCAGAAGGAGCGCCATACGGATTTTGGAGGCAGATTTTGCTAGAATAGTTTTTAGGCACCATTTTGTAATTGAGAGACCCTGACGTACCCCTACAGTGGAAACCCTCAAAAAGTGACCCCATTTTGGAAACTACACCCTTCAACGAATATATTAAGGGGGGTATTGGCCACTTTGACCCCCCTAAGTGTTTTACGGAATTTGAAAACACTTGGCTGTGAAAATGAAAAATTTCATTTCTTCCAATAAAATGTTGCTTTGGCCCCAATTTTTTTGTATTTTCATAAGGGGTAACAGGAGAAAAGCACCCCAGAATTTGTTACCCATTTTCTCCTGAATACGGCAACACCCCATATGTGGTGGTAAACTGATGTGGGGGCACATGGCAGGACTCAAAACAGAAGGAGCGCCATATGGATTTTACAACACAGATTTTGATGGAATGGTTTGTGGGAGCCACTGATTTTTATTTTTTTGAGTTATTGTCTTATGTAGGGGCTCATTTTTTGCGGGATGAGCTGATGTTTTCATTGGTACCATTTTGGGGTACATAAGACTTTTTGATCGCTTGGTATTGCACTTTTTGTGAGTCAAGGTGAAAAAAAAATAGCTGTTTTGGCATGTTTTTTTTTTATTTTTTTTTTACAGCATTCACAAGAGAGGGCAAATCATGAGATATTTTTATAGAGCAGGTTGTTGCGGATGCGGCGATACCCAATATGTTTAACATTTTTATTTTTGAAAGTTTTACATATTAGATTTATTTTTGAACAGAATAAAATCTTTATTTTGTGTTGCCATTTTCAGAGAGCCATATTTTTTTTATTTTTTTTTGGAGATTGTCTTAGGTAGGGTATCATTTTTTGCGGGACGAGATGACGATTTTATTAGTACCATTTTGGGGTAAATACGCCTTTTTGATCGCGTAGTATTACACTTTTTGTGGGGGAAGGTGACCAAAAAATGGCTGTTTTGGCCACTGTTTTTATTTTTTATTTTTTACTGTGTTCACCTGGCGGGATGGATTATGTGATGTTTTTATAGAGCCGGTCGATACGGATGCAGCGATACCTAATATGCCTACTTTTTCTTTTTTTTTCTTTTTTTTTTTTTAACAATTTTTTTTACTTTATTGGGGGGAAAATGGCGTTTTTCTTTTTTTTACTTGAAACTTTTATTATTATTTTTTTTAAACTTTATTTTTTAACTTTTTTTTCACCTTTTTTTTCAACTTTTGGGGGTCTGATCCCCTGCACAATGCATTACAATGCTGTTGTATTGTAATGCATTGGTTGTAAGTGTATTACTCACAGTAATACACTTACAGCCTGCTTCCTGTGCGATCCAGGGGGCTGGATCGCACAGGCTCGCAGGGATGGCAGCCACGATGCCTAAGCAAGGCATCGGACTGCCATCCAAGCCATCGGGTCCCCGTCACAGCAGCGTGGGGACCCGATGGCCCCCCGCTCGCCATCCTGAACATGCGCACACCTCATGTGCCGCGGTCAGCGCTGGGCACTGCCGGACCCCTGCCGCTGATCGGGCGCAGCGGGAAGGGGTTAATGCCCGGGCCCCTTAAATAGGTTATACTTACCCCGCTTCCCTGTCGCTTCTGATCCCCGCATGGCTGCCGCTGCATCTCCACATCGCATGGATTAAAACATCTGGCGACAGGAGGAGCAGCCAATAGCAGGCTGCAATGGGGACGAGTCTCCCTAGCGTCACCCATGAGGCTAGGGAGGCTCGTCCCTGTCGCGGCCTGCTATTGGCTGCCCCCTCATCGCCAGATGTTTTTATCCGTGGGACGGGAAGATGCAGCAGCGGCCATGCGGATATCAGAAGCAACACGGGAAGCGGGGTAAGTATAACCTATATGAGGGGCCCAGGCATTAGGGAGAGTCATTATAGGGGTTGGATAACTCCTTTAAGACTAATTTGTATTCTTAGACAGGGTAAAGTGCAACCCTTAGTACATCTGCCCCTATGTGCCTTGGGAATAGGAAACTTAAAGCGGCTCTGTCACTAGGTTTTAACCTATGTATTTAAATACATAGGTTAAAACCCCTTGACTTCTACAGTTAGAACATACCTTTATTGCAGAGTACAGCGCAGCGGTTGTGCTGAAAAAAGACCTTTAATCTTTATGTTAATGAGCCTTCGGAGCACCGGGGGGCGGGCTCTTTCTTCCTGAGCACCGCTTCTTCACCGCCCCCCGGGTCCCGAGGCTCTCCCCGATGCCGACGTCCACGCCCCTCTGAAAATTGATTGACAGCTGAAATCCCGCCGGCGCATGCGCAGAAGCGCTTGCAGTGCCGAACACCGCAAGCGCTTCCATCCTTGTGCGCACGCGCCGTCACTTCCGGGTTCAGCGAAGTGACGGCGCGTGCGCACAAGGATGGAAGCGCTTGCGGTGTTCGGCACTGCAAGCGCTTCTGCGCATGCGCCGGCGGGATTTCAGCGCTAGGCCAAACGGCCTAGCGCTGTCAATCAATTTTCAGAGGGGCGTGGACGTCGGCATCGGAGAGAGCCTCGGGACCCGGGGGGCGGTGAAGAAGCGGTGCTCAGGAAGAAAGAGCCCGCCCCCCGGTGCTCCGAAGGCTCATTAACATAAAGATTAAAGGTCTTTTTTCAGCACAACCGCTGCGCTGTACTCTGCAATAAAGGTATGTTCTAACTGTAGAAGTCAAGGGGTTTTAACCTATGTATTTAAATACATAGGTTAAAACCTAGTGACAGAGCCTCTTTAAGAAAATCAGAGTGACTCAGCACATTTATGGTGTAATCCTTTCTTGAAAGTCATTTTGGATTATGTTTAATAGTGTGGGGACAGGGATGTGAAGTATTTTTGTAATATAATTTATTAGGGAAAGATGGTTGTTTTTCACTAGAAAACAGGGTGAAAATAAATGTAAAGATATGTTCCTTGAAAACAATTATTTAGGATGACCAATATAGCCAATATAGTTTTTTCTTACCGAGGAAAATCTTTTCTATCCGTAAAAGATATATTCTATTTCTCTGTAGTGATACCGATATCACTATTATTGTTTACATTTTTTTTTTTTCTGTTATGGTGTTCACCATATAGGAAATAATTTTTTATATTTTAATAGTTAGCACTTTTTCAGTTGTGGTGATATGTAATATGTTTTTTCTTGTTTGTAAATTTTATATGTAAAATTGGGAAAGGGGGCGATTTAAACATAGTATTTTGGTGTTTTTTTTTTTTTTTTTTTTACTATTTATTTACTAACTATTAGCCCCCTTAGGGGCTAGAACTCTTGTCCTATTCACCCTAGTAGAGATCTATTAGGGTGCATAGGACTTACACTCTCCCTGCTGCCCTAGGCTTTGTGCACACAGCAGCAGGGAGCTTACCATGGCAGCCAGGGCTTCAGTAGCGTCCTCGCTGCCATGGCAACTGATCAGAGTCCCGCGATTACCCTGCTGGGGCTCCGATCAGAAGCTACCACTGCACCAGCAATAAAGAAAAAGGGGGGGCCCTGTGGCACTGCCACCAATGAATATAACAATGGGGGGGGCGCCTGTGGCCACTGCACCACCAATGATGCTAATACTAGGGGGAGGGTGGTGGCTGGCAGCTTTACACCTGAGGGGTTAATAGCTGCAGTTCGGCGGATCACATGGCTTGTTATTGAGGCCGGGTATGTGATACAGCCGCCGGCACATGCTGCCTCCTATACTTGAGTTTATGTGTTTTACATTCATTGGTGGCACATTGACCACAGCCTCTCCCCTCCTCCTCCCTGATATATCCCCATTGGTGGCAGCTGCAGCAGTGGCACAATGGGGAGAGAGGGAGAGACTCCCTCCTTCTCCACTGTGCTGCTGATGAGTACATGGCGCGCGCTGAGAGCGGCACGTGCCATGTTCTCTAACAGATGCTAGACTGTGCAGTAGCGTTAAATAGTAAGACCCGGTATTGTATCGATCCGGGTCTAAAAGTATAATTTGGGTATTGATACTTCGATACCCGTTGCAACTCTAGTCACTGGCCTAGGAAGAGGCCTAAGTGCTCACCCCACTGCAAAAACTGCAGTCTCTTCAGCTGATTGTAGGGGTACCAGGAGTCCATCAGTATAAAACACTCGGAGTACTCCTTTAAAAGTTTAACTATTGTTTCAGGTAATAAGCTGTGGTATGGTTGTACATGAGAAATTACACTATTTCTGGCCATTATTTATAGCAGTTTTTCTTCTGCAATCTGTCTGTAATTCTATATTTTCTGAGTTAGTAGGTGAAGACTAACTGGTTTCATGTCTGCCCATACACAGAACATGGAACTGAGTGGTGAACTGTATTACACCAACAGATTATCTGATCATTGGTCAGATGGCCCATTACACACACAGATCTTTTGTTATACACACCAACTATTGGTCTGATTGGACAGAAGTTGGTCAGATAATCTGTTGGTGTAATACAGTCCTTAGTGAAGGGGAGGGGGGAGCAGGAGAAGATCTTGATAAGAAGAGGAAGCATCTTTCTCTGATAAGATATATTACAAAGCTTCTTATATTTGCCTGTGTTGTTCCGTTACGAAAAAGAAATGAAATGACAGTCTTAAAGGGTTTCTGTCACCAGAAATAACCCTATTAAACCAAGTGTCATTTGCAATGAGCAAATGACACTTGATGCCAGTAATGTTACTATTATACTTCTCAGTAACGGCGTTTTGCTAAAAATAGCGATTTTATAATATGCTAATGACCTCCCCTAGGTGCAGTAGGCGTGAACCTGCACCTAGGAGAGGCCATAATAATGCCTCTTACCACGCCCCCGGTCGCGCTGATTGACAGGGCCGGGCAGCCAGCTCTTTCGGCTCCCGGCCCTGTACGAGCCCGAAATCCCGCGCCTGCGCAGTAATGAAGCCGGGACCCGGGCGGGCGCCGGCTCTCAATGCGCGCTGATCGCAATGCGCAGGGTCGATCTGTCCTGTAAATGGAAGATGGTTCTCCTTCTCCCAGTGGTCCCTTTCTAACCCTTGCAGTACTTTTTACAAGGAATTACCTTTGTGTCTCAACAATAAAATAACTACACTTTGTGTAGGGGCAGTGTTTGCTATATAGCTTTCTGGTGACAAATATCCATCACAAGACAAATAGCCATAGGATAAAGCCTAAACAGGAACTGTTTACATGACCACCAAGAGTCCTTCATCTAGTGACACAGTCCTGGATTCTGCTGTCCTGATTGTCCGCCTTCACCATCCTCCAAAGTAATGAAATCTTCAAGAGCTGGAAGGGCCTTCAAGATTCATGGCAGTCGCTTTTGTTATACTTTATTTGCTTTTTGAAGTATTCCTCTCTATGGGTGGTCTGTCTGGACCATCTGGAGCCTGTTCGCTGTGTTTGCATGCCCTCAATTGCCATTCCCAAACTACTGACAGCTAGCTCTTGATGACCTAGATGGTGGCAATTCCTCAAAATGACCATTATCCTTCTCTCAGTCCAATGATTCCTCCAATCATAAGGCTTTCTGATATTGAGATCCATCATAGGATCTCAGTACTGGAGAAAAACGATTCCGTTTTGTCCCCGTTCATTGTCATTTGGAACAAAACGTGACTGAACAGAACGGAAAAGCAAGCTGCGGTTAGTCATGGGATGCGGAGCAAGACGTCATGACCCACAGTGCAAGTCAATGGGGACGGATCCGTTTAACTCTGCCACAATAGAAAACGGATCCTTCCCCCATTGACTTTCAATGGAGTTCATAACGGATCCATCTTGGCTATGTTAAAGATAATACAACCGAATCAGTTCATAACGTATGCAGATGGTTGTATTATCAGTAACGGAAGTATTTTTGCTGAACCCTGTCGGATTCAGCAAAAATGCTTGTGTGAAAGTAGCCTATGTCTGTCAGCTGGGCAAAATGTCTTCACGTGCATCATAGAGGCATGTCTAGCAAACAACGATCTGATCTCTCACTATGAGGTACACTACCCAAATGTAGTCTCTGAGAGCCTTTTTATAGGACAGCAGAGCAAGACACAGTGTCAAATCAGTCTATACCTGTAATCCTTTATATCTGCCTGCTGAGTTTTGCGGCAATCCAGTATTTCTAGATATTTTTTGTCAATGAATGTATGTAATCTTCAGCTACTGTGTTGTGTGTAGGCGACCTGTATTGTTATCTCTGTGTTTGTGGAGGGCCGTTATCTACTGGAGCACTTGCTTACAGTAAATCTTATCTACATTTACTGTCCATATAGAAGCCTGTTTTTCTAGATTAGGCCTCTTTCAGGCTACTTTCACACTAGCGTTTTTAAATTCCGGTATTGAGTTCCGTCATAGGGGCTCAATACCGGAAAAAAAACCCTTCAGTTTTGTCCTAATTCATTGTCAATGGGGGCAAAACTGAACTGAAGACAATGGAATGCTCCTGAAAGCATTCCGTTCCGTCTTCAGACCGGAGAACAAACCGCAGCATGCTGCGGTTCTCTCTCCGGTCCAGGCATCCGCACCAAGACGGATCCGGAATGACCCCCAATGCAAGTCAATGGGGACGTATCCGTTTGGTGTGACCAACATGGTAAACGGATCCGCCCTCCATTGACTTTCAATGGAGTTCAGGACGGATCCGTCACCACATACATACATACAGACAGACAGACACATACACACAAACACATACATACTTACATACTCCAGGCAGGCCGCACATCTTCATGCCCAGGAGGCGTGCCGCTATGACTATTCCCTACAACGCCCAGCAGAGGCCGCTGTGGGGAATCGTCATAGCTGCGTGCCTCCTGGGCATGAAGACGTGCGGCCTGCCTGGAGTATGTAAGTATGTATGTGTTTGTGTGTGTATGTCTGTATATGGTACTGTGTGACGTAACTCGGTTCCGGCCCCACACATGTCCCTGCGGCAGTCCGGATCCAACGGCACCCTTCACCTGCTGGATCCGGACTGCCGCTAGTGTGAAAGAGGCCTCACACTAGCGGCAGCACGGATCCAGTGGGTGAAGGGTCCCGCCGGATCCGTGCTGCCGCAGGTGCACGTTTGGGGCTGGAACCGCACTCCAGTCCCACACCTGCACCAGACACTATCTTGAGGAGGAGGGGAGGTATACTTACCTGTCCCAGCAGCTCCAGACCTGTCCCAGCAGCTCCAGAGGACAGTGTGCACAATGGGAAGATTCCCCACAGCGCCCCCTACTGGAGAGAGGAGGGAGCTGCGAGGGAAAAGTGCAAGGTGACTAGAGATGAGCAAACGTGCTCGTAACGAGCACTGTACCGCTCGGCTCGCATGGGCGCAGGCAGCCGCTTCCGTCCGTCCTCAGGAGGACGGAAGCGGCTGCCTGCGCCCATGCGAGCACAGGGGAGCCGAGCGGTACAGTGCTCATTATGAGCACGTTCGCTCATCTCTAAAGGTGACGTATCCGTCATGAACTCCATTCAAAGTCAATGGAGGACGGATCCGTTTACTATTGTGTCACACCGAACGGATCCGTCCCCATTGACTTACATTGGGGGTCATTCCGGATCCATCTTGGTGCGGATGCCTGGAGCGGAGAGCAAACCGCAGCATGTTGCGTTTTGCTCTCTGGTCTGTTGACTGAACGGAATGCATTTTGGAGAATTCCGTTCTCTTCAGTTCAGTTTTGTCCCCATTGACAATGAATGGGGACAAAACTGAAGCGTTTTATTCCAGTATTGAGCCCCTATGACGGAACTCAATACCGGAATTTATAAACGCTAGTGTGAAAGTAGCCTTACTTGTTTGAAAGCATTGTGTTAGGCTGGGTTCACATCTGTGCAGAGGAACAGACTGCCGGAGTTTACCGTATCCGGCACTTCTGGATTCCCATTCACTGTAATAGGATCCAGTGGTAATCTGGCCGCTTTCCAGCATATATGACGACTAGGGATGAGCGAATCTTGCGAGACTTTGCGTAATAACTTCAGAAATTAATTTTTACTGTAAAAAAAAAAACATTTCCCGAACTCTGGTTCGGTTCCAGGGGTTTTTTACAGTACGAATGAATTTATGAAGTTATTACGTGAAGTCTCGCGAGATTCATAAAGTAATAACTACGGCTCATCTGAGCCAATACATTCTAATACTGTACAGAGCGCTCGCTCAGTACAGTATTGAACCAAAGCTTCATGCAAATTAACTTGGAATGTTTTATTCGAAGTCGATTCGCTCATCCCTAATGACAACTTTTGGCTGGGCAAAAGCTGTTGCGTGTAGCCGGCATTTATGCCACAGTGGCAGTGCCAGAGTTCACGACGCAGATGTGAACTCGGCCTTACAAAGTGATTGCTTATGTACACATTGATCATGTTCACAGTTGTAAAACTCTGACATTGAAAGACACATTTCTTCACTCATTTAAAAGTACATTTTCTAGAAGTCACGTTCTATAAAGGCTAAAGAGGTTATCTGGTCCTTAAAATTGATGGCCTATTGTTGGAGGTTCGAGTGTCAGCTCCTCTACCTGTCACCTCTTGATGGGTCTGCAGCATTCCTCTGAATGGGACCCCTTTGACTGATACAAATCTGTAACAGCTGGCACTGCTGGTGCTGAAAGTATGGAGCTGTGCGTGGTAAATAATAAGTGGCTGAGCATCATATCCCCTTACCGAACAGCTAATGGTAGGCTAACTGTTAAAGGTGTTGTCACTTCAGGATATAGCACTTATCATGTAGAGAAAGTTAATACAAGGCACTTACTAATGTATTGTGATTATTGTGTCCATATTGCCTTATTTCTGATATTTTAAGTCCTTATTTCTGATATTTAAGGACTCTATACTGACAGGGAGTGTTCCACAGGATTGGCGCATAGCAAATGTGGTTCCAATATTCAAAAAGGGTCCAAAAACAGAGCCCGGGAACTATAGGCCGGTAAGTTTAACATCTGTCGTGGGTAAACTGTTTGAGGGTTTTCTAAGAGATGCTATCTTGGAGTACCTCAATGAAAATAAGCAAATTACTCCATATCAGCATGGCTTCATGAGGGATCGGTCATGTCAAACCAATTTAATCAGTTTCTATGAGGAGGTAAGTTCTAGACTAGACCGCAGGCGAATCAATGGATGTCGTATATCTGGACTTCTCCAAAGCCAATTTGGACACTGTACCACATAAAAGGTTAGTATATAAGATGAGAATGCTTGGCCTGGGAGAAAATGTCTGTATGTGGGTAAGTAACTGGCTCAGTGATAGAAAACAGAGGGTGGTTATTAACGGTACATACTCAGATTGGGTCACAGTCACTAGTGGGGTACCACAGGGGTCAGTATTGGGCCCTATTCTCTTCAATATATTTATTAATGATCTTGTAGAAGGCTTGCACAGTAAAATATCAATTTTTGCAGATGACACTAAACTGTGTAAAGTAATTAACACAGAAGAGGACAGTACACTGCTACAGATGGATCTGGATAGACTGGAGGCTTGGGCAGAGAAGTGGCAGATGAGGTTTAACACTGACAAATGTAAAGTTATGCATATGGGAAGGAATAATGCAAGTCACCAGTACATACTAAATGGTAAAATATTGGGTAACTCTGACATAGAAAAGGACCTAGGAATTTTAGTGAACAGAAATCTAAGCTGTAGAAACCAGTGTCAGACAGCTGCTGCCAAGGCCAATAAGATAATGGGTTGCATCAAAAGAGGCATAGATGCCCGTGATGAGAACATAGTCCTGCCACTTTACAAATCACTAGTCAGACCACACATGGAGTACTGTGTACAGTTCTGCGCTCCTGTGAAAAGGCAGACATAGCAGAGCTGGAGAGGGTTCAGAGGAGGGCAACTAAAGTAATAACTGGAATGGGTGGACTACAGTACCCAGAAAGATTATCAAAATTAGGGTTATTCACTTTAGAAAAAAGACGACTGAGAGGAGATCTAATAACTATGTATAAATATATCAGGGGTCAGTACAGAGATCTCTCCCATCATCTATTTATCCCCAGGACTGTGACTGTGATGAGGGGACATCCTCTACGTCTGGAGGAAAGAAGGTTTGTACACAAACATAGAAGAGGATTCTTTACAGTAAGAGCAGTGAGACTATGGAACTCTCTGCCTCAGGAGGTGGTGATGGTAAGTTCACTAAAAGAGTTCAAGAGGGGCCTGGATGTATTTTTGGAGGGTAATAATATTACAGGTTATAGTTACTAGATATGGGTTGTTGTTGATCCAGGGAGTAATTCTGATTGCCTGATTGGAGTCGGGAAGGAATTTTTTTCCCTAAAGTGGGGAAAACTGGCTTCTACCTCACAGGGTTTTTTTGCCTTCCTCTGGATCAACTTGTAGGAAAACAGGCCGAACTGGATGGACAGATGTCTTTTTTTCGGCCTTATAAACTATTTTACTATGTTACTATGTTGCCTCCTTTGCTGGTTGGATTCATTTTTCCATCACATTATACACTGTTCGTATCCACCCTGCAATCCAGCAGCAGTGGTCGTGCTTGCACACTATAGGAAAAAGCACCAGCCTCTCTGGTGGCCAGGACCATAGGGGTACACACATGTGCTTCAACTCCCGGCCACCTCGTGTTGACTTTCTCTACATGATAAATGCCATTTGCTGAAGTGACACAAACCCTTTAAAGAACTAGCTAGCCCTTTTAAATGACTTTGGGGGATAGCTTGAAATGTCTATTTTTTAGGAGGAAGCTACTTTCATTTTAGGACAAGAAAAAGCAGGCTTTGAATGATGATCCCAGAATTTAATGTACAGTATATGTACACTGCTTTGCAGCTCCAATGCATCTTAAGGAGGAGCTGTCCCCTCTCCTGACATGTCTGGCTTAGTAACGACCTGCATTCCCTGTGTAATAACACTTCTGGAGCATCTATTCTTATTACTCTGACAGGGATGGCCAACCTGCGGCTCTCCAGCTGTTGCAAAACTACAACTCCCAGCACGTGCCAACTGCCTACAGTAGGGCATGGTGGGAGTTGTAGTTTTACAACATCTGGAGAGCCACAGGTTGGCCATTCCTGTATTACCACTAGAAGTTTATGAATGAATTGCTAGCAGTTTGCAATAAAGACATTGTTATACCCTCAGCTGGTAATGCTCATCTGGACCTTCATTCATAAACTTCTAGCAGGAATATTATAGGAATGGCATCCATAGAATCCTGCGAATAAATTCTCCAGAATTGTCATTTCATGTGGAATGAAAGATACACTACAATAGGTCGGAGGCCTCTTTAACTGAATCAGCTTTGCAGCAGTTCTGGGTCTGCAGCTCCTGTGTAGTCCCATCCTCCGGTCATTCTCCCAGTGGTATACGCCTGGGTTAGGTTGGGCTGCACCCATGCACGTTACATGTTTACTTACACGCCTCGTTCACCTTTAGACACGTTGGGGATGATAACTCTAGAATAACCTGATTTGTAAAATACCTGTTTTACCTCTTGATTTCTGTGTCGCTGCTGGGTGTTTCCTCTACTGGTTTATATATGGCTGTGGTTAAAGTGGTTTTCTGGCTTCCAGCTGGAACCACCAGCTATGATCTGTAATCTTTCAGTTCTCTTTTAGTACTACCATAGTAGAAATGAATATCACAGTGCTCATTGGCATCTGTACCCATAGTGTATAGATACGCCGGTCCTCCAGAAGAAGAGGGACTCTGCTGCTCTGGCTAATACATAAGGGTCCTAAATGGGGTACCACCTCTATTAACTCTGCATTCAGTAATTGGTTGCTTTATCTAGATGGAATGTGACTACAGAGGAGACTGTAGTTTAGTAGAAGCTTCCCTAAGGGTAGGTTGACACTGAGGTTTTTTTTTTTCGGAGGAGGTTTTGATGCAGATTTTCCTGTGGGTTCTTCAGACAAAACTAGGAGTGCATCCAGCAGGAAGGAGAAGTATAGACTAGTAACAGCCTCCCGGAGCACCCTGAATCTGGCATTGCCAGGTGTTATTGCATATTTACTTTAATGGGGTCCAATGAAGATCCATCCGCTACCCAACAAATATGCTGGGATTCAGCTGGACAAAAAACACTCCACGATTAATGTCATCTGTTCCAGCAGTAAACAGCCTACCGGAGCTCTCTGATCTGCCAGTGCCAGATGTTGTTACAGTGCCTGCCGGCCCCCTTGACACTAATGGCATCCGGCGGAGATCCTTCTCCTACCCAGCAAATATGCCGGGATACGCCTTGAAAAAACTGCTGCACAATTAACGTTACCAGCTCTAGCAGGCTGTTCTGTCGAAATGAAAAACATTACTGTGAAAGAAGTCCGTCCTTTATATTTCCAACTCCTTTTGAATCCAATTCTGGTTTTAGAAAAACTGACTCAAAACCTTCTCCAAAAAAACTCCTCATGAACCTACCTTAGTGTCCAAAGCATCAAGGCTCTGGTCCTGCAGGCAGGAGTGTATTCACATATATACAAATGCTGCAGCAATTTTTTTTCTTGCAATTTTTGGCTTCTGGCTGGAAAGAACCTACAAAGAACTCACTAATTTATGGAATGGGAATTTACTGTAGGGCAGGAACCATTTAAGCAGAAGCAAGGAGATCTTAAAGACCCGTAATAGTAGATGAGAGGGTGTAGGAAGTAGTAAGCGGCCTTGGTGCAGCATAGGCTCGCACAGTAGAGGCAGATGGAGAATGTGTAATATGTGCCAACATTTTTCTCCTCTTAAGGGCACACAAACAGATTTTTTTTCCATGTCCCTTCCGTTTTTTTTTACAGGTCCATATGCGGAACCATTCACTTCAAAACGGAAATGACTCTGTGTGTATTCCGTTTCCTTATGTCTGCATGTCCGTTCCGCAGAAAAATAGATCATGTCCTATTCTTGCCTGTTTCGCGGACAAGGATATGCATTGTTACAATGGATCCGTTTTTAGCGGCCGTTAGACGGGAGCACTCCTGTCAATCGGCCATTAAAAATGGCCCCATTGATTTCAATGGGTCAGTCGGCCCGTGGAAACTGCCCAGAAATAGGACAGGTCCTATTTTTAAACGGACGCTATTCACTGGCTGTTAAAAGAACGACCATGTGAATAGCCCCATAGGCTTTCATTGGTGCTAAAAATGGCCGTGTGATGGCCGCTACTTAGATGGTCGTGTGCATGAGCCCGGAGTGTATATTTGAGAAATATTGTTTTTGCAACTTCCAGATTTATTACTACAACTTCAACAAAAGTGGTCCTCACAGCCTCGAGAGAAGCAGCAGAAGCGCCCAGGTGATAGAGAAGCTTTTATTAGGTGTGGGACACGAGGCCTACACTTTGGTTTCCGTATAAATAACTCTCTGCTCTTTTTTATGTTGCAGACAAGTGCAGAGACTGTTACATCATCATTGCCAAACATGAGGATAGCAGGTTGGTAGCTTTGTGGACCGTGTAGGACACATGCCAATAATCAAATACTGCGACCCGTTAAATGGACTGTGATATTTTCAGATGTAATGTGAATATGAAATTTTATTCTGCTCCTTAAAGGGAATCTGTCACTTTCAGCAAGCCATACAGCAATACATGTACAGGACACCTGCTGCTGACTCCAGATCAGTAATTTTTCAATCGGCACCCCCATTCCCACGCTGTGCAACCGCAAATGAGCCATGGCATGCTTTGAGATGACTCCTGTGCATGCGCACACAGTGGAGAGGACTCCAGAAGAAGCCCTCCATGCGTTCCTCAGCCTGTTTTTGAGCACATATTGGGGGAATAGGGGTTCAGCAACAGATCTTCTATACATGTGTTATTGTAATTCCTTAGGGTTTGCCGGAGGTGACAGATTCCCTGTAAGTGCCTTTAAGGCGGAGCTTCACTGTGATCTGCTGTTTGCATTGGTTGGATGCTTCAGCTGTTACTCGGAGGGGATGGGCTGTGGAGTAGCTCTACGCAGAGAGCAGAGAACCCTTCGCAGTGAAGTACCATCTCTTGGGCACTTGCAGGAGCTGAACCTGGCAGAATAAAACTTCATATTCTCACTACAGCTGATAATAGCTCCAACACAAGGTATGTTTGTTCTGCTCTTCCCAACCCATACTTCTGGCCACAAGAAGGGGCTTTAAAAGATTGTCATTTGCCCAGAACGTGGCACATATTATTGCCACGGTTGTAGGTGCTTGTAGGTGCACTGGATATATCATCCAGCATCAGCCACTGTGATAAATCTGGGGCAGTTTAGGGCTGCCCTACTATTAGACAGTATTAGTAAATCTGATGTTTAGCGGGTCTGCACTGTTTAGTCACACTGTGAAGATACTTTGTTAGCCTTGTCTTCTGCGACAATTTCACCAATCACGTCCATAAGATGGCCACAGCTTGAAGGTTGTGTCCATCAGTAATCTTCATAACCCCCCATGGAAATACTGTGCATGTGCGCTTATTTACTGGATGCTTGGTAATATACTTTCTTACACGCTTGTATCCAGGACCTGCACACACTCAGATAAGAGCATGCTATCACGTGTCCAGAAACTAGCACACGCACATTGCAATTCCATTGAGGTTGATTGAGGCTACTGATGGACAGGTGGCATGGACATGATCGGTGGCGCTGGACCAACAAAGTTCCTTTACAGTGGGAGTAAGCAGTGCAGAACTGCTAATAATAGTACATCAGTTAGCTGAATGTATACCCCAAGCATTAGTCAAGATTATGTATAAAATGCACAGCCCCTTTAATGCCTACAGCGTAGAAAAAAGAACAAATGCTTTCCATGTTAGCAGCTACACAGATTGCTTCTACGTCAGATGTAGGCTAAAGTATCTCCTCCAGGGATTGTAGCTCAACCCTTACATGCAAAAAAATGCTTTACATGAAAAACTGGTATTTCTGGTTTACTGGGTCTTCAGTGGTAGAGTCTGCGGTAAAGAGAAACTGGCAGTGCCCTCTGCTGGCAGCAGACGTGTAGCATCTGACCTGTCATCCATTACATGAAGAGCACAATCATACAGGCAAGGATGCAATTCAGCATCTTAGATCTTGAGTCTGTTGTAGTCCAGATTCACAAGTTGTCTTGATATTCTCCTCCATCAAACTTCTACTAATCACAAACCCTGTTCATTGATGCCGTCGGGTTGTATTACAAGCATCTTTGTGTTTTTACTCCTTTTAGGTGCAGTAAAGTATATTGTGGCCGTGGCAGCATTTTTATTGACCTTTTACATCATCTCTCAAGTATTCGAAATAAAGATGGATTCTAATTTAGGCAAATTTTTAGGTGAGTGATAAGTGTACTTGACTTGTCAGCTTGGTGCATGTCGTATGCATCTTTATATGGTTATTCCTTACATTTCTGGTGTTTTCCTAGTGAATGTGCAGTAACTGTCCTTCTACCAAAACTACCATACGTCAGTCATACTCAGATTAGCTGTATAGCCCACATGTTTATCTCAGTTAGGAATGAGACACTTCTGACAGCATCTTCTCCCCCCCAACATCTAATGACAAGCCCCCAGGTTCGTCGCCCATCCACAGAATAGGTGATAAATGTATGATTGCTGTGGGCCTTACTGGTGGGACCCAACTGATAACAAGAATGGTGGTCCCCAAGTCCCATGTGTGAAGGGAGTAGTATTGCACCTGAGCCACCCCGCTCCACTCACTGTCTATCAGACTGCCGGCTCTTTGGAAGGCCCCATTATTGTGTTCTAGCAGTTGGAGCCCCAGTGATTATCCATTATCTTGCGGATAGGTGTTGTTAGTGGCCAATCCACTTAATCTGTTTGTATCTATACACTGAATGGAGACACAAGGCAGAACTAAAGCTGATTTGTATGCAGCACATAGAAGGCACATGAGACACGTTATTCCTAGATGTCAGACTCCCTGTAATCTATGCCCTTCATTCCTCTTCTGTATTCCTAATAGTTGTCATTGTGCTCTCTCCCGTCTTTCAGCCAGGTCACAGCTGGACATTGTCGCACATCCCAGTAAGTAAAAACCGTAAATCATATATCCGCTTCAGTGCGTGCAAATGATTCACCTACATTGCTGCTCTTCTGCTATAAAACCGCCATGCTGTGAACTGCATTTAGTAGACCAGTGTTCCCCAACTCCAGTCCTCTTTACCTACCTACCGGTCATGATTTGAGAATAACCCACAGAATGAATACCTGTGGTAAGTCCTGATGCTTTGAAACTAATTATATCACCTGCTGAATACTGAGGAAATCCTGAAAACCTGACCATTAGGTGGGCCCTGAGGACTGGAGCTGAGGAACACTGTAGTAGACCATCAGGAATGATCACTGGACCACTTATTGGGGCTGATCTACGAAGGGTCTGTTCTCAGTTTTTTGCTGTCAGAAATTTTGGCGTGGATACTGTGCCAAATTTCCGTCAGCGGCCATGTTTGCTGTTACCGGTCTATTATGGAAGTGAGGTGAGTTTAATCTCACAGTACAGCTACACATGAGACTCATTTAAAATCGTACCACTACCTGAAAGGGGTTGCCTGGCCTACAGATATTGATTACCTATCCCCCAGCTAGGGCATCAGTATCAGACCGTTGGGGGTCCAACTCCCAGAACCTCCACTGGTCAGCAGAAGCTGAAGACTCCATACACTGTGTTTCTGGCACTAGTTTATTGCAGTGCAGCTCACATTCATGAATGGGAGCTGAGCTGCAGCGCCTCACATGGACACCAGCCTGTGTATGGACATGTGCGCCATACACTGTATAGTTTTCGTTGCCGTAGCTGCCCAAAGAGCTGATCATTGGGGGTACTGGGTGTCTAATATTGATCACCTATTCTGGCGATAGATCATCAATATCGGTAGCCTGGACAACCCCTGTAACAATCGTTGCAAGCACAGGTGTAATCGTGACTTATTCTTTCATAAATACTAATATACCATGCTTCATAACTAGTCTGCAAATTGATGAATTTGGTGTAAGAAGATTAAAAATTAAAAAAAAACCACTGTATTTAATAAACTCATTCAAAACCGGCTTCATTTAATACGTGCCATATCTAGTGGTTATATAGACATAGCAAGTTAACACCATTTTTTTCTTTTTTTCGCACAGCTACTAAGGCACCAAGATACAGATGCGGCATTTCAAAAATCTGTCCAGAGAAGCACTTTGCATTTAAGATTTCAAGTGGAGCAGCTAATGTTGTCGGGCCCAAGATTTGTGTGGACGATGTTGTGTGAGAATAACTTTACTGCCTTTTCTAATGGATTTTTCGCATGTCCCCTGAATGTTTAAAAATCTCACTTGTTCCTAGTTTGACTATACAAACTGATGCATACCTGTGATAACTAGTAAAAGCATATATCATGTTACTGCCTCTTCTGATGCATTTGTTTTTTCTTCCTAGTTTGATGAGTGGTGTGAAGAACAACGTCGGACGCGGAATTAACACGGTTTTGTTGAACGGTAGATTTATTTTTTTTCTTTTTGCTATTACAAACTGGTTGCCAAGATGAGCAGCCAGACTTTGCCAGCATGTGATCTAGTGCACATGGAGTCTAAGGGCCCGTTCACACAACCGTGTGAACAGGTCCGCATCTATTCCTCAATTTTGCGGACTAGATGCAGCCCCATTCGTTCACTTCAATGATCGGGGATAGCCACGGCTCCATAAAAAAAAAATAGAACATGTTCTATTCTTGTCTGCAATAGCGGACAAAAATAGGCATTTAGAATGGGGTGCCGGGCCATGTATTCTGCAAATTGCGGAACACACACTGGTCGGCATTCGTGGTATTGCAGATCCGCATTTTTGCGGATCCTCAATACCACGGCCGTCTGAACGGCCCCTAAAGGTCCTTTTACATGAGGCAATTATCAGGAATGAACCTTTGTGCGGACACTTGTTCCTGGTAACTGGACCGTGTATAGGTGCCGCTGATCACCCAGTGATTAGGTGAAAGCGTTTTTGATGCTGACACCAAAATGATTGTTTCTTGGCAGCAGATGGGTTTGGTCACAACTGGCCTGCATATAAGTTCTACAGCTATGCCCTACACTTGGCAGTGTAACGCTGAGGCCAATTAATTAATACACTATACAAATTTAAAGGGTCATTTTCCCTTGGCATTTCTCAAAATGAATGCCCTATAACTGTATACCGCCCCCAGCTGCCCTGGTATGAGTGGAGTAAACTTACTCACCTGCCGTCCCCCATGTCCACGGGCTGTAGGATGGCAGTGCCGCTTCCTCTTGCTGTTCCTGAGTACCTGTAATTCTGGTGCCTGTATCTGTGCATGAGTCAAACGGGTCCATTTGCAGTCCAGTGCCTGCGCAGAATTACGGCTACCCAGGAACAGCCTGGGCATCACCATCTTGCATCTGACGGAGGACAGGTCAGTATGTTTATCCAATCCTTTTCATGTATATCAATTTGTATACTTTTTTTTAAATCTCGACTTTAATATGACCTTTTTATCATTTTTTTAAGGTAAAACTGGAGAATTAATCGATACAAAGTATTATGACTTGTGGGGTGCAGGTAAGGATTGGATTTTCCAAAAAAAATAAAACCACTCATGTTTCAGTAACTTGATACTAAGAAGTTATTCTGGCTTGAGAAATAATCCTGTTAGGCTGTGTACACACAGGCTGTGGATTGGAGATGCACAACTTTTGTCATGGCCATTACGTCGCTGGAGGTGGTGGGACACAAGTGGTGTCTGTGGTTTCCATTACAATACAGTGCTGGGTCAGTCATACGACAAAGCCTGTGTGAACAGAGCCTTAGTGTGTGCATATTCTCTATATATTAATCGCAATCCGAGCTTGTGAGATGTTTCCTAGTGTAATACCTTTCTTGTCTTGCCTGTTACCTACTTCTCTAAACAATAAAATGAAGTAACCTAAAAGATGAAAATAAACCTTAATCATTAGTGTTTTTCTTCTACAATTTCTAGATGTAGCCCCCTTTATTGAATTCCTTAAGAAGATTCCAGATGGAACAATAGTTTGTATGGCGACCTATGATGACGGAGCAACAAAGTAAGTGCCAGGCCTCAAAGATGTGTAGGGCTCTGCACACATACAGTATCCACTACAGTATCCACAGGTCTGCAAGGATATACTGTAGCATAGCTGTAGCTTTCCGCGGGGTCAGTGGGTGCTACAAAAGAAAAAAAGTCTAAGTGTGGGGGCTATGTGAAGGGTATGCACCAAGCCTGAATCTATACCACACATATGTCCCCACTGAAGGTGGATAAATTGATGTATTATCTAACCCCCTAATTCTCATTTTTACCCCTCATGGTCAGATACCAATCTACGGCTGAGTCAGTTTGGTGAAAAACCACATCCTGTTAGTTTTTCACCTAGCTGTTTTTTGAGAACTTCTTCCCCGTTCCCCTATGGCAGGGTTGCTCAACCTGTGGCTCTCTAGCTGATGCAAAACTACAACTCTCAGCAAGCCCAGACAGCCTACAGCTATCAGCTCACAGCAGGGCATGGTGGGAGTTGTAGTTTTACAACAGCTGGAGGGCCGCAGGTTGAGCAACCCTGCCCTATGTGGAGGAAGACCCGTTACAACCACTTGAGAGAAGCAATATAGCCAAGAAACTTGGTTTGTCTCACTGACCCCAGGTTATGAAGCAATAGTCCTCGTAATACGTGTATATATAGGGACCATTTACTTGTAATTATTGGGGCTACAGGCTGTACAAAGTCATCTTTCTAGGGGTAGTCATGGTTTCACAAGGATGGTAGAAAATCGTGTTTTTTTTTTTTTTTTTTTTTTTTTTATTCTTACTAAAGCATTTTGAGTTATTTCTGTATAATGTTTATCTCCCTTACAACCCCTTTAATAATTCTTTACCCAGATTTCCTTGGTTTAATATTAGAAATCTTTCATTGTGACTGATAAGCGACACTGGAGACATCTGTACTTTATAAGATCTCTCTGCACATGTGTATATATATACCGTATAAATATGTATAGCGTGTGCTGTATGCTATTAGCCGTTCCTATGGCGTTGTATTATGACAGTAATAGCTCATGGTTGGAGAGTGAAATTCTTCTTCCAGCTGCAGAGGATGACCTTGTCATCTTACTTGATAATCCTTCCTTGGCCGCACACTGATGGCCCAAAGATGTATCAAAGGCCCATAAGCTGCAGGCACAAAAGCACTTGGCACATCAGTTCTAAATGATATTTTCATCTCTGTCCAAGTCTAAATGGTTACTAGAAGACAAATTGAAGTGTTTCTCATCACCTTTCGGACCATTTTAGTGTCTAGCCAGTTTTTCCTGCACAGATGCACATTACCGCCATATTTATGGTGCACATGACAGAAGACTGAGCCGCTTCTGTTATCATTTTTCATTACCTGTTCATCCTGTGACAGATGGCTTATAGTGTAGGCAAACAAAAAGCAGCCCTGAGGCTGTGGACAAATGGTACATTCTAAAAAGAGCATAGGCTGTGCCCTGCCCTGTACGATTACTCTTTATTTTTTGCAGAAAAAAGTTCTTGTACCAAAGAATCTTTCCTGAGAATGACCCATTTATATCAAATGGAAATAGTAATTTTAGCAATGAAGAAGTCATGTCAGGCTTTCAGGGTTTGTATGTGCATGCGCCGGTTACTGCTGTCTGCTCGTGCTGCGCCACTTCCGTCACATGCCGATTTCGCACCAGTAACCGGTGCTGGCAGTGATGCGCAGAGGGGTGGGATTTGGGCTACAGGGAAAAATGATGTCGCACAGACACAGGGCTGGCCGGAGAACACTGAAGGGAGCAGTTATATGCGCAAGTAAGGCAGGGGGGACCTGGGCACTTGCAAACTCTCCGCCCCTGGGCATTTGCGATGGCTCATTAGCATATCATAAAAACTACTTTTTTGGCAGTTTTGGGATCTGAAAATATACTGACAGCAGTCATCTTATGATAGGACAGGAAAGGTGCTGATAAATTCTCCACGGCTTCTGCAGACATGCTGTTGATTTTTGATTATTTGTTCTATCGTTAGATCTGTGCTTTTTCCCTTTGTCAGAATTTACTATATGCAAGCTACGTACATGACCACACTGTACGTGGAGATTACAATACTGTACATTCCCTTTAACTTTCCATGTTATAATCTTGTGTTTTATTAATTTACAGATTGAATGATGAAGCCCGAAAACTGATTTCCGAACTTGGAAGTACAGTCATCAACTCTTTGAGCTTCAGAGACAACTGGGTCTTTGTTGGTGGAAAAGGCATAAAGACTAAAAGTCCATTTGAACAGGTACAAGACTTTTTGCAGATATAAATTAATCTGACAAAAGAGGCCAGCACTGGAAGACTGAGTGAGGAGCTGAGGTGCGCGAGCAGCTAGGCCTCACCCCTCAGTGCACTGATTTGTATTAATAAAAAAAAAAAAAAATTTCTCTCATAAACGCCTCAACTGAATTTCACAAGACAGATGTATTGTTTAGTCAGCCGGAACAACCCTACCAGCCAGTATACCTGGTTTAATAGAGTTGATTCTGCTGAAGTGTCCTTCATGTCTACACCTCACTTTGAAATTTGTGGTTGGACTTTTAAATAGCTGTGCACTCACAATTCCCATGTAACTTTAGCAACTTTCAAAGACGAATGAGGAAAAATTGTATGTGTAAAACCAATACGGACCTGTCCAGACAGATTCCAGGCTTTTATCTCTGCCAATGCAGTCACTTACCTTGTGTCAGTAAGTGCAATGACTATAGAATATAAGCAACTTTAGACTGATGAAGCGGCTGATTGTTGGGAGGGAAGTGTTCCTTCCCAACATTCAGCTGCTTGTTCAGTGAAGGTGACCACCTCCACATCATGAGGACAAGGGATCGCTGTCTCCATACAGAATCATTGTTTCTGGGCAGCACATCGCTGTTTAGACCACATAACCTTCTGCCCAGAACAGATGGTTGGTGGTGCCTGCATGAACTATAGGATCACCTGATGAATGTGCGTTTTGCTCGTTCATTGGGTGATCGGTGGCACATTTAGATGGCCAGATTATCGGGAACAAGTGTTTATTAGGAATGATAATCTGGACAATTATAGGTTAGTCTAAATCCAAATTTGTAGATGATTTGCAGTTCACATTAGTCTTTTCGTATTACTCCAAAAAGTCCAAGGAATATTCTTAATAGGCACTAAAGTGAACATATCGCTTACATGGGTCAAAGTATTGTCCACTAAATCTATTAACTAAAACTAGTTCTTGCAGTTTTTACTATCTGCTTTCTGATAAATAATACTTAAAGGGAACCTGTCATCTCCGAAACACCCCCTGAACTAGAGTAAGCGGTGTGTAGTGTAAGTGGTGCTGAATCCAAATATGTAAGTTTTATCTTCATACTCACTTCCATTCCGACGCTGTGCTCCCACAAACCAGCAGTAAAATGCACTCACTGGACTCCTGTGCTCACTCACATAATGGAGAGGACTCAAAGAAGAGTCCACTGAGTGCATTTTACTGCAGGTTTGTGGGAGCACAGCATCAGAATAGAAGTGAGTATGAAGATAAAACTTACATATTCGGATTCAGCATCACTTACATTATACACCGCTTACTCTAGTTCAGGGGGTGTTTCGGAGATGACAGGTTCCCTTTAAGCTGGGCCATGTAAAGGTGAAACACTGATTTATCCAGTGAAACAATGTACATTAAAAAAATAGCACATTTTGGGGGGCAGACATTGGTTTTACACTGCACTCGCCACCTTCAAACATTAGGCGGGAAGGGGTAGGGCTAACTTATTTACTATGATGTACACTCATAGCCAGTGTAGATTTGCTTTTTGTGGTACGCAGACTGCCATAAAGCTGTCAGGTGTATTAAGAGACTTGGTCCTCTTAATAAATTTAGTGAGTTTCACTGTAGTGCTTTTCTGATGGCAAATGAGAAAATTCACCCTACTCTAAATTTTTGATTCTGTTATCTACAGTACCGGACTGGAAGCTTAAAGTGGCCCTGGAAAAAACACAAGAGTCCCTATGTCGGTGGACGGGTCAACTCAAATAGGCAGGGACAACTGAAGTAGTTGGGGCCAGCAGTACTGTAGTGCAGCAAAAAATGGTAGTGAGCATGTGTTTCCATCTCGGTGAGCAGGACAGAGAAATTAGAAAAAGAGCAAACAGCAGGTGGTGCTATACAGATACATTTTATTGAATAACTCAGTAGCGTTATACATTTTTATTTACCGCTAATTATAAAAGTATTCATATTTTTCTTGGGACAACCCCTTTAAGTATATTTCTGCTAAATATTGTTTTTTTTTAATATTTTAAATGACCACCTCATGTTCTGCTTTCTATTTCTTGTCTTTAGCATATAAAGAACAATAAAGATACAAACAAATATGAAGGGTGGCCCGAAGTGGTGGAAATCGAAGGTTGCATCCCTCAGAAGCAGAGTGACTGAATACATGAAGCAAGAACTCTACAATAGACTGGGATAGGGAATGCCTTTTACAACAGCCAACGAAGTAGAATATACTGAACAGTCTCATCCATCTTGTTGACGTGAGCATGGTCCTACATGAAATTTATTTATAACTTCTACAAATGGGTATTTTTTATATAAAAAAGAGCAGGTTGATGAGTAATGAAGATTGTGGAACCTGTGCTGGGACCGTGATAACGCATCTCTGAAAACGCCCACTGGAATAACATGGGAACATCTGGACTCTTGTGATGTTTTCTTGTCTTTTTCTCAAGAAAAGAGCTTTTTTTTTCATTGTACTTTATTTTTTCCACCAAAGATTTTTTCAGGAGGTTCTACATCTATGGACAGTTTTTAAATCTGAGATAAAGTTTTGCACCATTGTTGTCGCATACAGTGTAGTCGCCATTGTCTTTTTTTTTTTTGCTACTAAAATTTTAAAGGGAAGGCGCGGCGGCTCTTCTCAGGCGATCTCCACCTTCCTCTTGTATCAGCTTTGCATTTGCAGAATGCAGAGTACAGATCCTATATACCTTCTATGGATCCATACTCCACATGCTGCAAATGCTGAGCCGATGCAAGAGGAAGGTGCGGATTGCCTGAGAAGCGCCGCCGTGCTTGGTGTGAAGGTTTAGGTATCCAACCGTTTGTATGTTTATTCTCTTATGTGTTGATGTCTATAGCTGACCAGTCTAATGACATTTCTAGTAAACTATCCTTTTAGTGTTTTCAGGACAATTTCGCCGTCAATAGGCAGCAATCCTTACCTTCTCAGCAATGTGAAAGCATTCCTATAGGAGCTTTTATTTTATTAAGTGTGGGAATGGCTGTGTGTGTACAGTATTTGGTGGTCATTAGTTTTACACAGTTGTATTAAACATTGTCATAGTTAACATCAGACAGCAATTAGCAAATGTCATTCTATGTGTTTGTCATTGGTACTTTTCAGTGTCACCGTTCGAAGTCTAAGGAAATTTTCATATTTTTAGAATAAAGACGCAAATACATTCCACAGTGTACCAATCAAGTTTTATGTTGCATTCGTTTTTGTCCAATAGGCAGTAATATGGACTGTTATGCAATGTATATATTATGTGACATGATTAGGAATAGTTAAGCTTGCCTTCACACACTGCAGATTTTGTGGTAAAAATTTCTGCGACTGGAAATCCATTCTATTCGCCAGAATGCGGTTTGCGGAAATCCATGGGCTTGCTGCCCTGTTCATTTGAATGGAAGTTATTTTCAGTCACAGAAATTTTTGCAACGAAATCCACAGCATGTGAAGGCCCCTGGTGGTGCATCCACGTAAATGCAGATGGAAATTGAGTGGAAAAAATCCGCTTCGGACAAGTGGTTACATGCGGATTTGAGGCCGATTATGTTTTGTAAAAGGCTGAAATCCGCAACATAAATTGAAATGCTGAAGCTATAAAATCAGCATCACCGCTCAATTTCAATGCTGATTTTGCAGAGTTTGGTACAAAATGTCATCTACTTTGCTGCTACTGTAATACATTGCAGATTTCCCGCTTGCAAAATTGGGACTCTGCAGCGTATACACCTTGTGTCAATTGTGTATATCATGACTTCAGCATTAATTAAGATATTGCCTCATGTATGAAAACACCCTCTGTGATAGAGTAGCCTCATTGTCCATAGCGGCATTCCGACATCTGGACTAGGTCAGTTTTGATACTTGAGGCCAATGCGTATGGGCCAAAAAAAGAGAAATAAGTGGGTAAGTGGACAATATTTAGATATGCCCTGTGACAGTGTAAGATATGCCATCTTACACAAAAAAGATTAATAAAGCAGTACTGCTTGCCTTGTTCATATACGCTGTACCTGTACCATATACCTTTGTACACGTTTCTGTCTAAATTGTTTTTTTTTTTTTTTTTTAAACTGCACTCTTAGACAAGATTTTAATTAAAATATTGAAATGTAAATTTAAAAATAACTGTGCTTGTGTTAGTATGCTTTAATTGCATATCTGGGACTGCATGTATCTTTTTCTTTAATTTTAAAGAGGGCACAAGATGGCTGCTGCCATCGCTCATACTCATACAGATTCATTGTTTCTGGGGAGCAGATCACTGTTCACACAGCATATTCTGCTGCCCAGAAATGATGATTTAATTCTCTGCTGAATGAAGAACTCGCCCAATGAAAGAGCGTTTTGCTCGTTCGTTAATTGGTCGTCAGCACGTTTACATGGACAGTTTATCGGAAATGAGCGTTCATAGTAACATTTGTTCCCGATAATTGACCCACAATTGTGTGGTGTAAATCTGCCATAAGGCTCCTATTTATCAAAATCAGTGATAAGCAGGGTGTTCTAGTAGTGACAGATAAACAGTTCTCACATCTCCTGTGTTCTCTCCTGTCCTTATACTATAATCAGTGATAAGCAGGGTGTTCTAGTAGTGACAGATAAACAGTTCTCACATCTCCTGTGTTCTCTCCTGTCCTTATATTATAATCAGTGATAAGCAGGGTGTTCTAGTGATAGATAATCAGTTCTCACCTCTCCTGTGTTCTCTCTTGTCCTTATATTATAATCAGTGATAAGCAGGGTGTTCTAGTGATAGATAATCAGTTCTCACCTCTCCTGTGTTCTCTCTTGTCCTTATATTATAATCAGTGATAAGCAGGGTGTTCTAGTGATAGATAATCAGTTCTCACCTCTCCTGTGTTCTCTCTTGTCCTTATATTATAATCAGTGATAAGCAGGGTGTTCTAGTGATAGATAATCAGTTCTCACCTCTCCTGTGTTCTCTCTTGTCCTTATATTATAATCAGTGATAAGCAGGGTGTTCTAGTTGTGATAGATAATCAGTTCTCATCTCTCCTGTGCTCTCTCCTGTCCTTATACTATAAACATTGATAAGCAGGGTGTTCTGGTGATAGATAATCAGTTCTCACCTCTCCTGTGTTCTCTCCTGTCCTTATACTATAATCAGTGATGATTTTAGGGATTTAGGGCATAAGCTTAGGGCAAGGACCTCAAAGGAAGTGTTTTCCGAAATACTGCCTGTACCAATAGCCACACAAGAAAGGCAGCGGGAGATTACGGAGGTAAACAAGTGGCTCAAGAACTGGTGTAGGAAGGAGAGGTTTGGGTTCTTGGAGAACTGGGCCGACTTTTCTGTCGGCTACAGGCTCTATCGTAGGGATGGGCTGCACCTCAATGGGGAAGGGGCAGCTGTTTTGGGGGAGAAGATGGCTAGAAGGCTGGAGGAGTGTTTAAACTAGGGACTGGGGGGGGGGGAGGGTAACTACATAATAGGAGGGGAAGATAGTATAGAGACCTGGGGCAAGGTAATGGAACTGGGGGAGGAATGGAAGGAGGAACTAGAACAGTTCAGAAGAAGAGGTGTAGGGTAAAAAATATACATAAACCTCTTAACTGTATGTAAACTAATGCCAGAAGCCTGACTAATAAAACTGGTGAACTGGAATTAGACATGTATGAGGAGGACTACAACATAGTGGGAATAACTGAGACATGGCTGGATGATAGCTATGATTGGGCGGTTAACGTACAGGGTTACAGTCTGTTTAGAAAGGATTGCCAAAACCTTAGAGGGGGAGGGTCTGCCTTTATGTAAAGTCCTGTCTAAAGCCCACACTGCGGGAAGATATAAGGGAGGGACATGAACATGTGGAGTCACTGTGGGTAGAAATAAATGGAGCCAAAAACAATAATAAAATACTAATAGGAGTTTGGTATATTGGGTGGTTTATAATAGTCCACAGAAAATCTACTTCTAAATTAAATAGATGAGGCGACAAGTCATAATGAGGTCGTTATTATGGGGGATTTCAACTACCCAGATATAGACTGGGAAACTGAAACCTGTATATCTCATAAAGGAAACAGGTTCTTGGCAATAACCAAAGACAATTACCTTTCCCAACTGGTTCAGTACCCGACTAGAGGGACCGCCATACTGGACTTAGTATTAACCAATAGACCTGACAGAACAACAGATGTGCAGGTTGGGGGACACCTGGGAAATGGTGACCATAAAATAATAACCTTCCAATTGTCATTCAAAAGAGTGTTTCTTCAGGGGGGAACAAAAATACCAAACTTCAAAAAGCTAAATTAGTCACTAAG
>ONZH01024474.1:0-40986 GCA_900303285.1 Rhinella marina | reverse complement strand
CTCTCATAGATGGTATAGATGGATCACACAGAAGACAGGATATGCTGTCAGTGCCTAAACTGATGTTGTCCCCTAAATACCACTCCCTTCTGTAATGTGAGTACAGGAGGTAGAACTGAAGGCGCTTACTGAGGCTGGTAAGATGGTTGTGGTTAGATAACTAACATTTATATAGAGTTCATATATGCCTTTGGTATCTTCCATGATTATGGTCTGATCTGGGGGAGCAGAGGTTTTGTTGGATTCATGGGAAACCCATGAAGAGTGCTGAGTGTGTGAGAGTTGTTTTATGCCCTGATGCTGTCCAGAAGGAAAAAAAAAAAAACAACAAGTTGGGAGATTAAACTGCTATAAGTGCAGACCTCCAGCCAATACCTGAAGCCAACCTAATGTTTACGTGACTTGGCCAACTCAGGACCAGAAGACCTCTAAAGTAAGAGCAAGGAGTGATAACAAGCTCTGGAGGGTAGGTAAAATGGTGCCTTCTCAAGTGCACT
Organism: Rhinella marina; assembly: GCA_900303285.1. NCBI lineage: Eukaryota > Metazoa > Chordata > Amphibia > Anura > Bufonidae > Rhinella > Rhinella marina. Next base: position 40,489 of record ONZH01024474.1, on the reverse strand, counting down.
CTGCCCGATGATGATGAATTTAGCACATGGGTTGATGTATGTGTCAGGAGGAGAGATGGTGGGAATTCCAGGGATCCAGCAGCGCTGCCACCAGGTTTGTCCAAGGTTACATGATGTGTGCCTGTAATAATGTTGGAAGAACTTTGAGAGTTCCAGAAAGGCATACAGTATACCTAGGCCATCTTGACTATTTCAGAGACTGCAGATGGACTACATTAAGTTTCCAAAGGTGGGGCAGCATGAATATGTCCTTGTCTATGTTGATCTATTTTTCAGGAAACACCCGGTCTGTAGTAAAAGCAAGATTAAAAGAAGATACTGGCTGAGGTAGTAAGTAGAGGAATACTGGATGTAGAACGAGCACTTGACACTTTTTGTCTTTCCTAAAGTGGTAGGAGCCCTTATAGGTCAGCTCTGACTGTTGAACATAAACATGTGTGTGATTCCTTTTTAGATCTGGACTCAAAGACTAGTACCTAGTTCATATATAGGAAACGTTTGGATGCCAGATTTGATGGTCCCTACTGAGTGCTGTGTTCACCATTCCAACATTGGTGAAGCCAAACATATTTACATTGATAATATACTTAATGCTTATCCATACAGTGAGAGGAAAGGTGGTGTGGACTCACTTGGATATTGTTTAATCAGGATTGGATTATTGAGTAAAGTCTGAGTATTACATCTTTGCCCCATTATGTTCATTATGTTGTAATTTGTGTCCTAACTTCACTAACAAATGTTTAAACAGATTTAAAAAACTTGCTGGTCTATAACATACTGAAAGAATAGCAACCCATTTGGCAAGTATCAAGCAATCGAAAAATGATGATGTGTATGTGGTGTGTGAAACGGATGCATATAGATGGCTGCCACCTCGCCGCTCAGTGGTCTGCACCTTAGCTAACCATACCTGAGTTTGAAAAAAAAAAAAGAAAAGAGGTCCTTTACAGATTCCATTACAACGTGTACCGGAGCAGATTTTATTGAGAAAGAGAAAAAGATCATGCTATATACATGCCATGATGAGGATGGTATGGTTTGGGTGGCTGCTGAAGTAGAGTATGCTAAGAGGTTAAGGGAGATTTATAGATCCGCTAATTCTAAAAAAGAATTGTTCATTGATTAGACTGATTTGCTGTGTTGACTGAACCCAATTAACTGATTTAGTTAAGTAAAATGATAGGTTGATGGTTGATGCTCTCTTCGTAAAAGGATACTAAATTTGTTGTTTCTGATTACATTGGCAGTAAGGTCAGAAAGAAGATATTATCATCACCTGACTATAATAATAACCTGTATACTGAATGTGAATCATGGAGAATCTACTGTACAAGAGAGGATTATACATATATACATCAATCCAGCCTGGGAATACTAAACCTGATGATTCAGATGAGAACTAAGACATCCTACACGTGACAACTTTGAACTCTGATGATTATTGGACATTTGCCTCGCTTCTGATTGTGCCCCTGTGCTGTGCAGGGAATAACTTGGAATAACTTAAAGGAAAGTGAAAGTGCAGGAAAAATGCTGAGTGTCCAGTGGAGTCTACCATAGATGATGAATGGCTTATCAGCCCTGATCTGGGGAATCCAGTCAGAATGTAGTCATTGGGGGAATCCTCTGGATACTTGAGCAGGCTGTGTACAGGAGGAGGAAGACACTTATTTACTTGTGTCTCCTTCTCCATCCCATGAACAAGAATGAACAGATATAAGATCTGCATTGATGATATAGGGTCTGTCCTGATCGATACACCTCAGATTAATGGATGGCCCATAGGTCCTGGGTTGAACTGAATATAGTCAATTGGTAAACTCTCTTTAGACTATTAGCAAATTATGTTCAAGAGGAGGAAAATGTTAAACACATTTAGTTAGTTGGTGAACACAATTGTGCTAGGGTTGTATTTCATTATCAGGTGGTCTCCATCTCCTTATATCCATATCTCTTATATCTTATAATCTCTAATCTCCATTAGATGTCACATATGCTTAAAAAATAAAAATGACTCATAATCACTTGATATGTCTGTAGGAAAACAGGAACTTAGCAGAAGTTGAAATATACATAGATTGCAACCGCACACCGCTACCAGATAAAGCACAAAATGCCATAGTGATAGAGTATTCCAAAGCTCATGCTATGCTTGTTTGATAAATCAGAGACTCTTGGCAAATATATTTTGTACAAAATTATCTGAGCCCATTTACCGAAATCGTCAAGGTGTTCTCTGCAGAATGGGAACCTAACACTGTATCCTACCTGTTACGTGCCAGACTTGGCTTCCATATAATCAGGGGGTGTTTTGTTCCACATGCACGTAGTGTCCACTTTGCCTTTTGCCATTTCTGGTGCTTCAAAGGCCTCCCCTAGTTCAGGAATGCAGACACAAGTTGAAATATGCATATGGAATTTCCCAGATAGATGAAGTAATGTGTACGTGTCCTCATTAGCATTTGGCGGCTACCATCATTATTCTTTTGATTTGATTTGATGTTACATGTATACTTGTATGATTGTGATTGGATATATTAAAATTGATGACAAAGGGGTGTGTGATTACACCAACATGTATTTCTAATAAAATTAGCTCTCTGGGTGTAACCAGGGGAGATATGCATGATCAGCAATGAAACGACTGGACGTTCATTTCTTGTGCTGTGGCCGCACCCTCTTACCATAAAAGGGGAAATTTAACATAATTTGAACACCACAGACAACTGAGTATTAAGTCCAATTTGGGACTTATCCTAAATTGCATTGACAGGCCCCCCTTGCCACTTGCAGGGCCGCACCGCTAATTAGGCAAGGTGTGGCGCGGCCCTGCGCACAGTTGGGGGCGGTGCAGAGGGAGATGAGCGCTTTCATTGTGGAAGCGCTCATCTCCATAGTCATCTGTATCGCCGTACTCAGGATGGCGATACAGATGCCTGTACTGCGGCGAAGGGGACGGAGAGGCGTCTCCCCTGCCTGTTCCTCTGATAGGCTGCAGGCACTAGGCCTGCAGCCTATCAGAGGCCGGCTCAGGCGGCGCGATGATGTCATCACGCCGCCTCAGCCGTACAGCGCGGGACACAGGCTGGAAGAGGCCTGCATCGCATCGCTGCCAGCTCCATGGAGGTAAGTATTAGTGTTTATTTTTTTTTATTGTTGCAATCACGGACCGGAGCTCTATTGGGGGCATCTGGGGCATTTTTACTGGCGCTGGGGGCATTTGTTACTGGCACATGGGGGCACTGGGGGCATTTGTTACTGGCACATGGGGGCACTGGGGCATTTGTTACTGGCACATGGGGACACTGGGGGGCATTTCTTAATGGCATGGGAGCACTGGGGGCATTTTACTGGCACTGGGGGCATTTCTTACTGGCACATGGGGCACTGGGGGCATTTTTACTGGCACTGAGAGCATTTTTACTGGCACATGGGGGCACTGGGGGCATTTGTTACTTCTGGCACATTGGGGCACTTCGTACTGGCACATTATTGGGGGGCACTATGGGGGCACTTCTTACTGGCACATTATTGGGGCACTTCTTACTGGCACATTGGAAGCATTATTACTTCTGGGGAACAGTGGGGACATTAGTATTGTTGGGGGCACTATTACTAACAAGTGCACTCTGGCAGAGAATTATTAGTTGGGACTTTGGGGGGCACTATTACTGTGGGGGGCACCCTGGCACAGTATCAGCATAGCACAGTTATTTCTTGGGGAAGTTATGTTTACACTATTACTGTCAGGGACACTATTTGCTTAGCGCAGTTATTTTAGGACACTGTGTGCCAATAATTATTGAAGTGCACTATCTGTGTGGTACTAGTGGCACAGTACTGGGGGTGGTAGGATGATTTATCCAGAAGACGGGAGGATGATGGAAAAGTAGTAAACTAAGATTTTTTTCTGTCAAACTGCAGAGATGAGAAATGGCTGAAAAATGGTGTCTGGTCTGAAAGGAGAAGATGAGGAAAGAGAAGATCTACATCAGAGGAGACGTCACTGGATGTAAGAGGTATGGGGCGCTGTATTAGGCTACATTCACACGAACGTTGTGTTTTGCAGTCTGCAAATTGCGGATCTGCAAAAAAAGGATGATGTTCAGTATGGCATCCGTTTTTTTTTTGCAGATCCACTGTAACAATGCCTATCCTTGTCCGCAAAATGGACAAAAATAGGAATGGACATAAAGATGTGGGCAGCACATAGTGCTCATTTAAGTGAATGGGTCCGCATCTGAGCTGCAAAATATGCAGATCGGAGGCTGCAAAAACAACTGTCGTGTGAATGTAGCCTTACCCTGTATGTTCTGTAGTGATATACGTAATGTTAGGAGGGAAAAGGTTATGGTGAGAATTTGGCATGGGGGAGTTCAATTTTTGACTTGGCCGGCAGAAAAGCTAGGTGCACCAGCGCTGAGGGAAGATGGGGGGGGGGGAAGCTGAACTCTTGTGCTGAACTACGCCCCTTTCTAGGTGGTTGTATCGCAGTGATTGGACATCTCCATATGAGCTGGAAAGCAGTGAGGTTTTAAAAGCTGCATCCTGCAGTGGATCTCCTCAGCAGGTGACTGAACCTGACCAGTCAATCAAGTAAAACGGTTAAGAATAGGACACATATATTTTTTGTGGAGCCACGGAACGGAGTTACAGATGAGGACAGCACGCGGTATGTTGTCTACATCTTTTGTGGCCCTATTAAAATGAATGGGTTCACATCCTATCTGCAAAAAATGGAGATCGGATACGGACTGAACATAGGGTTGTGTGCATGAGCCCTTAGTATAGGATTAGTAAAGTCTATATAGTATGTGCATAGGTTTGGTAAATGCTATATAGTGTTAATTGAGTATATGCAGTCTATATAGTTTGTGTATATGGTTAGGAAAGTCAATATAGTAAGTGCATAGGGTTAGTTGTAGAGTATTTATAGGGTAAATGCAGTCTATATAGTGTTTGTATAGGGTAACTAGTTTATATACTGTGTACATAGGTTGTGTTGTCTATATAGTATTTGTGTAGGGTAAGTGTAGTCTATATAGTTTTTGTATAGATAATATAATATAATGTGTGTATAACACATGTGTATAACACATATATAATGTGTGTATAGGGTAAGTGCAGGGGCAGACTGGCAATGTATTCCAGTTGGGCCATTTGCCTTCAGTATACTGTGGGCCGATGGCGATGTTCCCATTACACATGGTGGCATGATAATGAGATTGCAGCACAATACACATCACATCTTATTATCATGCTGCCCCGGACCAATGCCCCACCAGTAACACCTGTTATCAGGTCTTTTGACACCTAGCAGCCGGATAGAGCGGTAAGTGTAGTGTACATAGAGTGTGTATAAGGTACAGTAAGTGTAGTGTATATAGAGGGTGTATAGGGTAAGTGTAGTCTATATAGTGTGTGTATAGGGTAAGTGTAGTCTATATAGTGTGTGTATAGGGTAAGTGTAGTCTACATAGTGTTTGTATAGAGTAAATGTAGTCTATATAGTGTGTGTATAGGGTAAGTTTACTCCATATAGTGTGTGTATAGGGTAAGTGTAGTCTATATAGTGTGTGTATAGGGTAAGTGTAGTCTACATAGTGTTTGTATAGAGTAAATGTAGTCTATATAGTGTGCGTATAGGGTAAGTTTACTCCATATAGTGTGTGTATAGGGAAAGTGTAGTCTATATAGTGTTTGCATAGGGTAAGTGTGGTCGATATGGTGTGTATAGGGTAAATACAGTCTATATATTGTGTATAGAGTAAATTAAGTGCATACAGTGATACAGTGTTTGTATAGAGTAAATGTAGTCTATATAGTGTGTGTATTGGGTAAATGTAGTTAATATAATGTGTATAGTCTAAGTGTAGTCTATATAGTGTGAGAATAGGGTAAGTGTAGTCTATATAGTATTTATATTCAGTAATCAGGAGACCCTGATGGTACAGAAATACAGAAATGCTCTCATGTGGTCTGCATTTTGCAGACATACAATGGAGTACCCTTTCTGCTGATTATTATGACTTTGCTCTATGTGCCTATGAAGCCACTGTGTTTCGGTAAGCACATGGTAACTATAGGCTTTATTTTACTGCCACCACTAGATGGGGGTGGTATCACACTCTAGGTTAGGTTTAGGAACATTCTAGAGCGAGTTTAGTCAGTGAGTTGAGTTAAGTACACTACCAAGATATGAAGATGACAGTCTAGCTCATCCTGGACCAGGCTCCACCCAGAACAGAGCCAGAACATCTCCAAAGCAAACCACATGCAAGAGAGATATGCTCTACGGAACCCATGTTCAGGAGATACCTCTGGTGCCTGAGAATACCAAAACACCGTTTAGTACAACTGCACAAGGTACAAGCCAGTTAGCAAAGTGCAGAGTAAGAAAGATCGCTTCAACTACTTTAGTGACACCTATGGCCTTTGATTACCTATACAGATTTGAGATCTGTAACATTTAAGGATACTGCATTCTCATACCTCCCAACCTTTGAAAATTGCAAAGAGGGACAATGTGTGCCCCGCGCATCACGGCAGTTTTTTTCATACTAGGCCACTCCTCTAACTCCGCCCAAAGCATAATTTCTGGAGCCCCTGCAGCAATTTTATTTCTTGCGCTTCATTGTCCATATGAATATTAGCACATAAATCATCAGATTATAGATATTTTAAGGTCCAAATTACACCAAATAATGAAGTTCTGATCTAATTTATAGGTATAGACACTTCAGTAAGGAGCAATTTAGTAAATTTATTAATGCACGTTTATGCATTAATTCTCCAGGTCAAAAAGAGGGACATTTAAGGATAAAAGAGGGACAGAGGGACATGGGTCAAAAAGAGGGACTGTCCCTCCAAAAGAGGGACACTTGGGAGGTATGCATTCTGAGTAACATCAGCCGCTCGATCTGTTCGGAACTGTTTGCAATTAAATTCATCAGTAAAGAAACCGTTCTGGTGCACAACTTCTTCTCATTGCTTCCTGCACTACATTTGCACTGCAGGGTGCTGGCATCACAACAACAGGGACACTGCCTCACACCATATATCCATCACCACTAAGGGCACCTCGACCGACATCAGGCAGCAGTATCTCAACCGTAGTGTGTCCTGAAGGGAAGAACCGGTTCACCCTTCCTGTCCCTGCACCCCAGCCCAGGGAGCTTCAGAACTGTATGACTACTACAGAGTATGACTACTGCATGCTTCCGACCACCCACACTCACATGCGCCCCTGCGGCCCGGTTGCTGCGAGTATATACACTTTGCTTATACTGTACGCTTGACTGCATCTTATAACTGGCTACATGCGTTTTGGGGAGCTTTTTCCCTCTTCAGTAGCTTGTGCAGTCACTCTAATAGTAATAATTTTTACCTGGCTGAACCTGGAATACCCTTTCCCATAAGGCTTCATGCACACAACCATATTTTGGATTCACATCTGTTCCACTTTTTTTGTGGATTGCACATGGACCCACTGACTTCAATGGGTCTGCAGAAAAAACAGACAGCACGTGGATGTAATCTGTGTGCACTCCGCATCTGTATGTCCATTCCTCATATTATAGAATATCTGCTATTCTTGCCCATTTTGTGGACAAAAATAGGCATTTCTATTAACTGAACTGAAAAAAATGTAGATTGCACATGGAAGGCATTTGTATTTTGCAGACCACAAAATGGATATGGTCATGTACATGTAGCCTAAAAGTGCTCAGTGTCCAAATCACTGTGTTTGATTATTATACTTTACAAATACTTAATCTTATGGCAAAGGTAAAAGGGTTCCTTTTCTTCTAGGGCCCTATAGCACATGATCTGCCTCTGTGGCAATACACTCTAAAGGTATAGCTACACAGCGACATGTGCCACACAACAGTTGCAAAAAAGCTGTGTGACACAAAAGGGCATGACTACATGGCAAAACGTCATATAATGCTTTTCAATCGTGTCACAATGCGACATTCTGAGACTGCAACAATCATAAAAAAATCCGACTTGGATCAATTTTTTGTGACTGTAACGTCGCAGTAACAGCTTGTTGTATTGTGACACCATTTAAATATATTATATGAAATGTTGCTGTGTGGCCATACCCTTAAATGTAATAAACACAAGAGTTACATGTGCAACGTAGGTCCCGGGGAGTCCCAGGATATTCGTGTTGAGGTCTGCGAGTGGTATAATATTGCCTAGTGTAGTGTCCTTGTGTCACGGTGGTCCTACCTCAGGCCATCGTTCCCTGGGGTGGTTTGCTGTAATAATTTAGTTGAAGTAGACAAAGAAATCCAGACTCAGGAAATGGATAACTTGACTTTACTTGAATAAACTTGATAATACAAGAACATTGCTTTACTTGACTGGAATTAACTTCTCTTGGTCCCAGCAAGGAGCAAGATGGTGGCAGTTGGCCCAAATGCTTCTCTTAGTTCCTATCTGGCTTCAGTCTGTTTTCTGTCCCAATAGAGAGGGGTGTCCTTAGGCTGTTATCCCTCACGTAAAGTGAAATCTCTTACTATTTCTGGGGACAAAAGGAGCAGGTTTCTCTATGAGCTACTTCCCTGGGCTCCTGCTACAGGCCATTCTGGCTGTTGCTTGGTCTAGCTCCAACTAAACTACATTTTCCTGAACTAAAATCCCTCCCTTGGTGGCCAGCCCACCTCTCCAAAAGTGGGAGGGGGAGTGGGTTTATGGGGAATGGAATGGTTATCTCATTCTACCTAAGGCTCTACCAGAACCATGCCACTTACTGGATACCAGGCACTTTGCATATAACAGAATAAATTGACTGTTTTGTTATGCAACTGTTACTGAATGAGAGGACCTGGAAATAAATATACAGATGGAATCCATCACTAGACATCGGAAACAATAATCAGGTGACAAAATGGTAGTGCCCCACTCCGGGGTACTACACATGCACAAATAACAAGAATATGCCCACATACCAGACAGGTGGCAACACAGGGGTAAATTTAACAAAACTGGTGTAAAGAAAAACTTCTATAATATATGACTCTTCAGAATTGCCATTAGATGTTATTTGGTTTTCTGTGCTTCATCAGGAATATCATAAACATTATTACATGCACGATTTATTAATAAACATCTAAGGGCTGGTTTACATACAGTACTTGCATCAATTTTGCTGCAGGACATTTCCCTGGTTGATGGTCTGGTGCTAAAGTGCAGACCTTTTTTTCACAGTCTGTCTAGTTCAAAAATTGGCGAACACCACTGTTATATGTAAACTAACCATAAACCATACTTTTTTTACACCAATTTTTAGATATTTTTATCCATGAAGTTTCCCTAAAATGTCACCTAGGGTGTAACATGACAGTAACGCTTGGGGCTCTGAACCAGAACTGCCATGCCGTGTAGCAGCACCCTTAGGCCTCATGCACACATCCGTGGACCATGGTACATGGAAGCCCGGCCTGCAGTCCTGCTGAGTGAACGAGCGCACGGCGTCATAGCAACCAATGATGCCGTGTGCTCATGCACTCAGCAGAACGGCATGCCAGGTTTTCACGGACCGTGATTCACAGATGTGTGCATGAGGCCTTAGAGAGAAAACCTGATGGTTTATTTAAGATTTAATTGGTGACATTAGGTGTATTTTGAATTGGGCAATTTGTGAAAGGGGTTACCCCATGTTTAATGTAAAAAAATAAAAACCATATGTTCTAGTAAATGACAATCTCTTTCTAACAAAGATAAAACCTGCAGCTCACATGGATACAGAAATTCATTGCTTCAATAGTTCTGTTAGATTTATTTCAAGCTGAAAGCTTAGGGGGCATGTCCTTTCTCAAAGGACATGTCCTGTCCGCTGCAGCTATTGGCAATTGAAGGATGGGACTGGGCATGTGCTTCCATCTCGGTGAGCAGGACAGAGAAATAAGAAAAAGCGCAAACAGCAGATGGTGCTATACATATAGATTTCATTGAATAACTCATTGGCTATACTACAATTTTAATAACATAAAAATACAGAAGTATTCAGAACCAGTGCTGGTTTAAAACTGACTAATAATATAAGTTATAGTCTTAATATTAGACAAATTTACTATAATGGTGCATGAATCTTGTAAATTTGGAATATCATAAATCCTGTACCAGATTTACTGGTCTGTGCTCCAAAAATGAGTCTGTGGGCCGAAAAAGTGTCACCAATAAAATTGTGATCAATAAAACTGTCAGTGTTCACCAATAAAATTGTCTATACAGTAAAACTCAAATGTTTGTGCATTTTTTGGTGCACATGGCACATTTAGGTCACATACTTTTCCTGTGAAGCCATGCAAATTGTTGTATAAGGCATAAAAAATGTAGAAAGCTGTGTACTGCATAATACTTAGTAAATGTGCCACGAAACATGTAGACCACTTTTTTGGTGCAAAATGTGACCAAAACTGGTACATTTTCAATAGTAAATCTGCCCTACCGTATCTCTGAGTTTTATTAATGCATCATTAATGCCGAGCTTTCTGAGTTGAGTAACTGATGTAGTAAGACCTGTTGGAGGATCTTACCTTATAAGCAATTTACAACATTTTCCTCCAGTGCTGCCAAATATTTAGTTTATTATTCTTGTGGATGACTAAATATTTTTGGGAGGTCACATGGAGCATATTTGAAACGTCTAAACTGCTAGAAGGAATGGATATACTTTGGGAAAAATTCAGCCAGTAACTGGATTATCACAGGTATGCATTATTTATGTGTTGTAAAATACAGTTATAGTACATTTCTTATGTACTATAACTGTATTTTACAACACATAAATAATCATTCATCATTCATTTTCTTTTCTTAGTACATAACTGACTGAATCCTGAGGAGAGATTTTTTTTTAGTATGAGACAAAGTGTGTTGCATTAAAATCTAGCCTGCATTTATATAGTTTGGCACATCTGCACATTTGGCTATCCTGTGTATGATGTTTTTGTGGTACATGTGGTCCGCTGCAGGCATCCTCCCTTGTATGCATTTTTGCTGGGGATTGCTGTTAGCAACGGATCACATGTGCAGGATTTGCTCCCCTGGTTAGAAATGCGCAACAGCATATGGGGTTTCGAGCATTTTTCTGCCATTTTTTTCTGTGATTGTGGATAGGACAAGGGATCAAACGATTCTAGGTTCTAGCTCCCTAAGGGGGTTAAATGTTTTAAAAAATTATTATTATTATTTTTCAATTTCACCCCACAAAGAATTTTTTTCCTGTTTTCCAATATAAGGCATGATAAATTAAATGCAACTTGTCCTGCAAAAAATAAGTCCTCATATGGCTATGTGAAAGGAAATTTAAAAAAAGTTATTTTGGCTTTTCGAAAGTAGGGAGGAAAAATCAAAAAGAAAAATGGTCTTGGTCTTGAAGGGGTTAATGTATAAATTATAAGATTTGGTGAATATCTTCCTCAAAACAATACACCAATCTGCACAGCTACTTATTCTCTATAATATGCTGCCATCAGATAGCTCTGCATTTCATAATGACAGATGCTCCTTAACCCCCTGCCACAAAGGGCAGGGACCCAGCTGTATCCACCGGCATTACTGGAAACATGGAGGATTAAAGAAGAACTCCCGCAAAATGTTTTATTCTCTTACCTGTTAGAAAGGTGCATGATATAATCTGTAGTGATTGTCATTTTCTTATCAGTGACTGTTTCTGTGAGTAAAAACCTCTCTTCTTATTGTAGCAGGGTCATGTGACCAACTCCCTGACCTCCAACTGACCCAGGACAGAAAGCCAGTAACTGCTCTATTCATTCCTATGGAAGCCTCACTTTCAGTCTCATAGGAATACATAGAGAATTAGACTTCCTGTCCACACATAAGTCTATGTGTGAGTTGGTGGGTCTTATTGCTGGTCACATGACACAGATAAGAAACTTCAGGATGATAGAAGTCAAAAATTCAGACACTGGTAAGAAAATGACATTCACTACAGATTATATCATGTACATTTCTAGCAGGACATGGAATAAATTTTTTGTCGGGAGTTCTTCTTTAACCCATTAGATGTTGCAGAGATGACATAAAGATGTATAGTGTTTATAGAGGAAGGCGGCTCCCTCTCTCACCCCATTGGGTCCCCACGGTGGGATGCTGGGGGCCTAATGGCTGCTATGGCCTGCCGGTTACAGAGGGCTGGATCTCATGGGAACACTGTCAGTGAAACACACTGACAGACACATACAGCATGTATTGTACTGCATTGAAACAGGGATCAAACCTTGAAAAACTGATGTCCCACGGTGGAGCAAAAATAAAAAGCAAAAATGTGTTTATTTTTTACATAAAAAATTAAAAGTTTCAAGTAAAAAATAAAAAGTGCCCTTTCCCCTCATTAAACCATGTACACTAAAAAAAAAATTAGTTATTGCCACATCAGATATAAAAATATCACATGATCTACCCCATCAGGTGAATGGCGTAAAACAAAATAAAAATGGTGCCAAAATTTTAGATCACATTGCCTTACAAAATGTGTAATAGCGATCGAGCGAAAAAGTACTACATACCCCTTAATACAATCAATGAAAACGTCAACTTATCCCACAAAAAATTATCCCAAACACAAAATAATCGGCAGAAAATTTAAGAAAATATGGTGACACAATTTTATTGTGCAAGATTGCACAAAAAAAAAAAAAAGACATATTAGGTATCACCGCATCCGGAATAACTGGCTCTATAAAAAATATCACATGATCTATCCCGTCAGGCAAACACTGTAAAAAAAAATGTTGTCAAAAAAGCCATTTTTGTCACGCGAGGTCGGCGTCGCGCTCCCTCTGCACGACATCGCCGGACCTCTCCGCCCCCCTAGAGACGAGCAATAGGGAATTGAAGTGCTGGTCTTGTCAGCCAGCACTTCATGAGTTAATTCTCTGTTTGGGTTTAGCCATGTGGTGCTGATCACACCACATGGCTACTTTACATATTGTTTGGACAGCTTGCTCCGCCTCAGGTCATGTGATGCTGGCCACATCACATGATCCTGGGCGGGCTATTTAAAGATGGCAACTGCCTCACTCAGATGCCTGTGATTAGTCTTCTGAGATCAGTGCTGTGTGTTGGACCTTGCTGTTGATTATTGGTATATTGGATTTTGGCTTCGGACTTAGACTACGCTTTTGTGATTCCCCTCGGTATTTGACGTGACCTCCTGTTCTTGACTTGGCTTGCTGACTATTCTGCTATTGTGTTTGTTCTGTCTGTGTTCGTCTTTCCCTGTGTTCCCTTCCCTTCCCTGTGCACGTACTCAGCATAGGGACTGTCTCCAAGTTACGGTTTTGCCGCCTAGGGCATCTACTGTAAGTAGGCAGGGAAAGAGGTGGGGTTCAGACAGGGCACACTATCCCTTGTTTCCCTGTCGTGACAATTTTTTTGTTAGCTTGCCTTACAAAAAGCATAATAGTGAGCGATCAAGATGTATTATGTACCCTAAAAGGGTACCAATGAAAATATCAACTCAGCCAGCAAAAATGAGCCCTGACACAATCAGTAGAAAAATAAAAAAAAAATATGTAGAAGTATAATGAGTGGCTCACTATTCAGAAAATATTGAAAGCGAGGTGCTTCAACTAATAGACCTTATCCACAAGGTCTTGGCAATAATGGAAATTCAAGATAAGAAATGGAGTTGAGCACACTCCTATCTGGGAGATGATGGATATCTGCTATGGTTGTCCCTTAAAAATGATAAAATATAATGAACAACACAAAACAGACGACTCCTGATTAAATTTAAACTATACTGCAAGGTGTATAGAACACAATACAAAAAAAATGAAAATAAAAAATAAAAAATAAAAAAATAAAAAATAGTATAGGGTATTGATATTAGTTGCAGGTCTCTTGTATATATGCTGATATAGTATATTGACACCAAAAAATAAGAAAAATTTTTGAAAAGTAAGAATAGAGAGTAAAATAATAATAATAATAACTTATTATTATACACCCAGCTACAAGAAGGACTATATTATATTATATATGACTATTCCTACATACACGGGCAAATATCTACTATAAGGATTGGGCATCCCTTGGCCCTATTAGACCATCCAAGGAGGACATCCCTATGTGACATTGACTTAAGGAATATATCCCTATGTGGCATTAATTTTTACTCTTAATTTTTACTCTTTATTTTACTCTCTATTCTTACTTTTCAAAAATTTTTCTTATTTTTTTGGTGTCAATATACTATATCAGCATATATACAAGAGACCTGCAACTAATATCAATACCCTATACTATTTTTTATTTTTTATTTTCATTTTTTTTGTATTGTGTTCTATACACCTTGCAGTATAGTTTAAATTTAATCAGGAGTCGTCTGTTTTGTGTTGTTCATTATATTTTATCATTTTTAAGGGACAACCATAGCAGATATCCATCATCTCCCAGATAGGAGTGTGCTCAACTCCATTTCTTATCTTGAATTTCCATTATTGCCAAGACCTTGTGGATAAGGTCTATTAGTTGAAGCACCTCGCTTTCAATATTTTCTGAATAGTGAGCCACTCATTATACTTCTACAATTGTAATTTTGTTTATCCACTGAGTAGAGCTCCTATCCATCAAATATGAATATTTGGGAACACATGGAAAACAAATGGAAGAATCTAGATCAATTTAAGTTTGAGTCAGGAGAATTAGGAGAGGACAGGTTGCACTCCAGACCATTGGAAGACCATTTTAAACAACTAGAGAAACTTTTACAAAAACAACTAAAAAATAAGTGGGAAATAAAATCCCTTAACCAATATCTGGAGAGCAACATTATCCCTAAAGGATTAATGCTAACCAAAGAACCATCACAAGATCTAGTGAATGATGAGTTTTCAACAGGGTGGGATAACTTCCTGCTAACACAATCAAGGGCCCTGATATCCCTAATCATTAAAAGGAGAACAGAAATTCTCCAAGAGATTACAACACAAATCCAAAACATAAAGGAAATAACAGACCAATCATCACAAGATGAAAATGCTAAAAAGTGGCAAGAAAGGATTTGCAAAAACCTAGATAATCTAGAAAAAGACATCATATATAAAAAAACTAAGAAATTAAGATGGAATAAACAAAGATTAATACATGAACAAGGAATAAAAAATAATATACCAGCAAACACGAATCAAAGCCCACCCCGAAAACGAACAACACAAAATGAGACAAACAGAGATAGCAATATAGACACATATAGAATTTCCACTACTAACAGATTTGAACCACTAAGTAGTCCCCTTTTTTTAGATCAAACCCCACCACACCACAAGATATTACGACACAGAGAAAAAACACCCCAACACGGACACAGAGACAGGAGAACACGTACACCAGAACACAATTACAACCTAAGACACCGTCAAAACCCTATACACCACCCCAATCACAGAAATTCACCAAAGAGACATCAAGAACACAATCACCACGAGGCACTATTTCAACACGAGGCACCATTTCAAATACAACAGAAATATCATCAGGACAACAGAACAACACCAAGAGCTTATCCACAAAGACAGGGAAGAAGACAAGACGAGGCCAGAGAAAAAACAGACAGACCAAACTATCACAGGACACGTTAGAAGAAAATGGCATTATCAATCTAAGCAGAACAACACTTACAGAAGCACAAATCAGTTTATTGGATAAGGGTTTAAAATTTGCCCCTACCCAAAAAATTGATAAGTTTAGCACCTATATAGGAGTGGAAAAGTTCATCCGGAAACTGTGTTTAAAGAAATATTTTATTAAAAATCCAATTACATATCAAACTGAACCAAAATCAAATTACACACATACTCACCTAAAAGAAAAATCTATTAAATATCCGAGACAGGAGATTAGTCAAGAAATAGCAGCCTTTAGAAAAAACGTGGAATCCGATATCAGGAAAATTAAAACACAAGGGATAAAAAACAACATCAGTAGAAGAGAAATACAAGCATTAAAAGAGCTACAAAGAAATGAAGAAATTATCATCCGACCTGCGGATAAAGGAGGTGGCATAGTAATTCAAGATTGTAGTGATTATGAAGAAGAATGCCTCAGACAATTAAAAGAAGAAAACACATATGAAAGAATATATGCAGATCCAACAGAAATATATAAAAAAGAACTAATTGAACTCTGCCAAAAAGGCTTAGACTCTGGAATATTATTAGAAAAAGAATACAGCTTCATTACATCCACTCCAAATAGATTACCCATCTTCTACTGCTTACCCAAAGTCCACAAATCTCTTAATAAACCTCCAGGAAGACCTATAATATCAGGTATAGGCTCAATCACGTCCAACTTATCTCAATATATTGACAAATTACTACAACCACTTGTTAAAAATATACCATCATACATTAAAGACAGTACAGACATCATATACACATTAGAAAACTTGAACTTTCAGGACAATTGGACTATGGGAACGATTGATGTTAACTCACTATACACCACAATTCAACACAATAAGGGAATACAAACAATCAAGCTACATTTAGACAAACATAGTACATACCCTTCAGAACAAGTTCAGTTCATTTTAGATGGCATACAATTCATATTACAACATAATTACTTTTGGTATAATTCACAATATTACATCCAGAAACAGGGCACCGCCATGGGCACCAGATTCGCCCCCAGTTACGCCAATATCTTTATGGCGGAGTGGGAAAGTGAGGTTGTTGCACCACATCTGGGGTCGAGTCTGGTGCTCTGGCGACGCTTCATAGATGATATTATATTTATATGGAATAATACAACGGAAACATTAACAACATTTTTAGAGAATCTCAATGTTAATAGCTACAACCTCACCTTCACTACTAATATAAACAACACAAACACTGAATTTTTAGACATTCATATCACACAACAGAATCAACAAATTATCTGTAGCACTTTCCAAAAACCGATAATGAAAAATAGTTATATTCTATACTCCAGCTGTCACCTCCCAAGATGGCTATCTAATATACCAACCAGCCAATACAGAAGACTGAAAAGGAACTGCTCCTTATCGGAGAAATTTGAGGAGGAAGCCGCAAACCTCACTAAACAGTTCCTGAAAAAACAATATCCAAGACCAATGTTAGAAGAATCACTAAATAAGGTGAGGGACATGCAGAGAGACGAGTTTTTCAAATCCAAAGAACCCAGAATAGAAGAACCAACAACAATACAAAACAATACAGAGACAAAAAATGAAACAACTGAAAACATTAGAATGATCCTGCCTTTTTCTACACAATATAAAAAAATTGAAGGAATTATTAAAAAACATTGGCATTTACTAAAAAATGATAGGACAATCGGTACACTACTAACAGAACACCCATTAATCACTTATATGAAAGCACCCAACTTGGGACTAAAAGTAGCACCATCGATTAAACCAAAGAAGAAATCATCCCACATAACGACTAATTGGCTTCACTTAAAAGGTTTTCATAGATGCGGCAGGTGCGCCAACTGCCAAATCACTAAATTTTCGAGAAAAACTCAGGAAGTACAATCCACAACAAACTCTTTCAAATACAAAATAGAAGATTGTTTAACTTGTGACACTACAAACGTCATATACATGTTACAGTGCCCTTGTAACAGACAATACATAGGGAGAACGAAAAGGACACTCAAAAAACGAGTTTCAGAACATATCAACAATATTAGAAAAGGCTATGAAACACATACCGTCTCTAAACACTATAAAGATTTCCATAACCAGGACCCGAAATCACTCATCTATGTAGCCCTAGAAAAAGTCCATATTAACTGGAGAGGAGGAGACCACATAAAAAACATGTCCAGAATAGAGTCTAGAAGAATTTTCGAGTTCAATACCTTACTACCAGGTGGATTAAATGCAGAGATGGAAATATTTGGCTTCATTTGAATCAATCTACGTCGACCTGGAGGGGGTGCCCTTCTGGGACGGACATCAGAGTCAGGCTGTATCCCAGCACTCTGATCTCCCTCCTGGGGAGGCCCCCCCTCCATAACCACTAGCAACCACCTGTAATATGAGAAAAAACAGTTATATCCTAGTGAAGAAACTTCAATAAAGAAAAAAGAAGGAATGATGAAAATAATAAAAAAGAAAGGACATAAGAAGATAAACAATTAATACTTACCTGAGGGAGGAGACGTAGATCACTCAATCATATAAATATCAGAAACATGAATACACACTAACAGCCAACAATGTTCACCTGAAAAATATGATTAACAATACTTACACATTTGACATTTAACCCATAGAATTATGTATGGAGGGTTATATGCAAAAGTGAAGGAAGACCAATAGGTTCATCACACGGAAACCTTACCCTCACAACTATATAGAATGCGTCATCCTTCTCATCTTTGTATACATTTTCTGAATTTTTTTACATTTTTTTACATTTTTATACATTTTCTACATATTTTATATACTCTTTCATATGAATTTTTTATATATATATATTTCTCATACATTTATATCATTTTTATGTATGTTTCTTATATATATTTTTTTTTATATATTTTTATGTATCCTCATACACATATTTCCTATTTATTCCTATCTATCCATCCATTTTTGTGTGCATATCCATGTACACACTCTTTTATATATTTGGTGCTTATAGGTTATCTATATATATGTATTGACACCATTTTTAATGTATTTTTAATATATTTGGGCTTTTTCATTATTTTCCATTTTTTATTTTCACTTTTAATATAATCAAATAAAAAGAAACATTTTAATATATTTACATAAAGAGCCCCTTATTTAATTGAACCTACCAGTTGAGCAAACACAGTCCTATTGAGCACAGGAGGAATTCAATTAAGCCACAAGATTTAATTATGTGAAAGACTTAAATACTCCACAGAAACCCAAGATATCCAGCTACTGAGGAAGGGGAATTGCAGTCCCCGAAACGCGTTTAGCCTACTGGATATTTTGACAAACTATTGGAATCAAGCATAATATTATAACATCGATCCCAACTATTCAACATAAAGGAATAAAGTGGGCATACAACACAAAGAAACTGGTAACAGCTGACTAGAGCTAACGGACAATTTTCACCGTTTCTACACTAATACTATCTCGGCAGCTCCAGCGCGCCCATTATCTCCACGTGGGACGCCACGTGGGGACGCCGCCGATACCAAAAAGGCGCGCATAAGAAGCAGCTGACAGTTTGCCTCTGTAAGCGGAGACGCCGTAGCTACTGTGAAGCAGAGAAGCTATCTGATTCTACGAGCGCTCATATAGGAAGACGCCACATGTGCTGATAAGGAGGACTACGGCACCTACCTAGGAATTTCATACAAGAAGGGTAAAGTACTAACTTATTATTATTATACACCCAGCTACAAGAAGGACTATATTATATTATATATGACTATTCCTACATACACGGGCAAATATCTACTATAAGGATTGGGCATCCCTTGGCCCTATTAGACCATCCAAGGAGGACATCCCTATGTGACATTGACTTAAGGAATATATCCCTATGTGGCATTAATTTTTACTCTTAATTTTTACTCTTTATTTTACTCTCTATTCTTACTTTTCAAAAATTTTTCTTATTTTTTGGTGTCAATATACTATATCAGCATATATACAAGAGACCTGCAACTAATATCAATACCCTATACTATTTTTTATTTTTTATTTTTTATTTTCATTTTTTTTGTATTGTGTTCTATACACCTTGCAGTATAGTTTAAATTTAATCAGGAGTCGTCTGTTTTGTGTTGTTCATTATATTTTATCATTTTTAAGGGACAACCATAGCAGATATCCATCATCTCCCAGATAGGAGTGTGCTCAACTCCATTTCTTATCTTGAAAAAAAAAATATGGCTGTCAGAAAATTGCAAGACACAAAAGGATTTTTCCCCAAAAAATGCTTTGTGTAAAAGAGGTAAAGCGTAAAAAAATTTTTTTTATATATAAACTTGTTATCTCTGTAATTATACTGACCAGCAGAATAAAAATAATATGTCACTTTTCCCGCACAATGTTTGCTACAGTAACAAAACCCAAAAAGCAATGTCAGAATTTGACTTTTCTTTATGCTGCTTCCCAAAAAGCTAAATAAAAAGTGATCAAAAAGTGTTATGTACCCCAAAATAGAACCAATGATGATGGCAACTCATCCTGCAAAAAAAAAAAAAAAGCCCTCACACAGCTACGTAGAGAGAAACTTAAAAAAAAATGTATGGTTGTCAGAAAATGGCTGCACTGGTGACCCAGAGGCTGTTCAAATGGAACATAGGACCCATAAACCAATCCATCAAAATCTGTGCTGCAAAAGCCAAAAGGTGATCTTTACCTTTTGAACCCTGCAGAATATCCAAAGAGCAGTCTAAGTCCACATAAATTCCCATAAATCTTGGGTGCCATGTCACATTTGAAGAGACCATAAAGTAGCACTACAGTGAAAATCACTTATAAGTTAACCCATTTTGGAAACTACACCCCAACATAAATTCTTTGAGGAGTGTAGTTTCCAAAATGGGTTAACTTATAGTGATTTCCACTGTAGTGGTACCTTATGGTCTCTTCAAATATGACATGGCACCCAAAAACCATTCCACCAAAACCATATAGAGCTCCTTCCCTTCTGAACCCTGCTGTGTGCCCAAACAGCCGTATATGACCACACATGGGGTGTTGCTGTGTTCAGGAGAAAATGCTTAACATTTAGGGGTGCTTTTTTTACTGTTATGCAACTGTTAACCCTTGTTGCCGTACAGCAAAAAAGCAGATTAAAATTGTAGGAAAACAGGCAAAAATGGATGGACAGATATCTTTTTTCGGCCTTATAAGCTATGTTACTATGTAAAATGGAAAATCTGCAAAAAATATGTGATATTTTGTAATTTTATCTTCATTTTCATTTAATTCTTGTGAAACATGTAAAGGGTTAACAAAGTTTGTGGGTGGTTTCTACTGCATAAACCCCACAAAGTAACTTCATAACTGAACTAGTCATTAAAAGGGTGGGTTTTGAAAATTTCCTTAAAAATGGCTTCTAAAATTGTAAGACTTCTAACGATGTGTCACGAGAAAACAATCTCAGAATTGCTTGGGTAAATAAAAGCATTCCAAAGTTATTACCACATAAAGTGACACATGTCAGATTTGCAAAATTTGATCATGTCAGGAAGGTGAAAAATGACTGTGTCCTGAAGGGGTTAAATGAGAAGTGTCCTAAAACAGAGAAGAAAAGAATAAAAACTTCAGTGGCTTTTACTTTTGGACTTGCTTCCCCCCAGGTGCATTTTCATAAAATAAATTGAAATGACTTCACTTTACAGGCGTATATTTCATATACCTCATATATGCAATATGTAATTGAATTTCCAAATACGTTAGTGTGACCTCATTTGACCCACCACAACTCTTTTCTTTCTTTCCACTAAGTATTTTTAGAAGGGTAGATTATACACTAGTGAACTAACAACAATGTGAAAAAATGGAAATGTGCTTCATGTTTTTTGAAAAATATATAAATGTGTTTATTTCTGTTGTATATATTCTACTAAGGACTTTATGGAGAGATTGTTTAAGCATAACTCCATTTAGACACAGCAATATTTTTCTGTATCTATCTATCATCTTTCTTTCTTTCTATCTATCATTCTATCTAAAGCAAAAATTGGGCAGCAATTAAAACAAAAAGGGGTGCACACCCGAAAGGACTAGACTATTGCCCAATACACAAAGTAACAAAAAGGCAGTACTCCAAAATCAATGAAAAATGAAGAAAATGCTTTTATTAACCCATGTGGGTGGATGCTATCTATCTATCTATCTATCTATCTATCTATCTATCTATCTATCTATCTCTAGATGGATATAGACAATAAAGAGAATGATCACACTTATTTAAATGCACTCCTACACCCCAATATAAATCTTATTTTAGGGTTTGGTCCTACATCTAAAGTACTTTGTGTTAGCCAATGGTGCACCTATCACCAGGGCACAAGCACCAGATCTTAAACCTGATGGTCTGAACCCCTGGTTCCCAAGTTGTACTCCTCATAAAAAGTCATGTAATAATGGTACTAGCACTGTTGGAACAGTGTGGTCAAAAAACTAATCACACCCTTAGATACTGGTAAATTCTGTGAGGGGTGTAGTTTTCAAAATGTGGTAAGTTCTGGGAATTTTCCAGAGTCTTGGGGATTCAGAGCCTCTTCAAGCATCAAATGAGGCTTTTGAAAATTGGGCCCTGAAAAACTACGGCTGCTCCTTCACTTCTAGATCTTGCCATGTGTCCAGGCTGGAGATGTATGTCAGTTTTGGGTTATTTCTGAACTTAGTAATAATAGCCCACAAGTAAATCCTACGTAAAAATCTGTGGGATCAAAAAAGTTGATCATATCTCTAGATAAATTCCTTGAGGGGTTTAGTTTCCAAAATGAGTTCACTTCTTGGAGGTTAGGAGTACCTCGCAGTCTCTTCAAATAAGACATTGTTTCTGAAAACCATTCCAGCGAAATCTGCCCTCCAAAAACTGTATAGCATTCCTTCCCTTCTAAGTCCTGTGGTGTTCCCACACAGTATTTTACGACAACACGTGGGATGTTTCTACAAACTGCAGAATCAGAGTAATTGATATTGAGGTTTGTTTCTGTTAACCCTTGCTGTGTTATGGATAAAAAAATATTAAAATGGAAATTCTGTTTTGCTTTGATTCCTGTGGAACACCTAAAGGACTAACAAAGTTTCTATTTTTGGTTTTGAAAATTTGTAGTGTATTAGGGGTGTAGTTTCTAAAATGGTGTGATTTATGCCTGGCTTCTATTATGTAAGCCCCTCAAAGTAACTTCAGAACTTTGTAACAGAAAGCAGTGAAATTCAAATTTAGAAAACTGCACCATTTTTCCAAATGTTTTGTAAATTTTACATTTTTAGAAATAAAGGTAAAACATATCAACCCAAACTGATCACTAACTTATAGTATGATATGTCATGGAAAAAAGACCCAAAAAGATTCCAAAGTTATTACCACATATAGTGACACCTGTCAGATTTGCTAAATTAAGCTTTGTAAGGTGAAAACTGTCTTGGTCCTGAAGTGGTTAAAGTGGATGTCCCATTACAACAAACGTATCCCCTATTCAGAGGATAGGAATTCTGACTGCTGGGGTCCCTGGCAATCACTAGAACGGGGCTTTGTTCCCCAATTTGAATACAGTGGAGAATGGCTTTTGCTATTCAACTCTATATGGTTGTCGGAGATAGCCAAACACTTGTACTCTGCTGTCTCCAGCAGTCCCGTAGAGTTGAATGGAGCAGCAGCAACACCATTCCATACAAGTGGGCCTCTGTGCAGCGTGCCACTCCAGCATAGCAGAACACTGCAAAAGAAAATAGTTAAATTGTATTTTCATATGATATATTTCATATTGCCTTCATTTGTCTGTATTTGCACATGGTATTAATAGGCCATATCCACAGCCACCACTAGATGGGTATATATATATATATATGTATATATATATATATATATATATATATATATATATATATATATATTAGAATTAGGACATTCTAGTTAGTTTTAGTTGTTCAGTCTAGGGAGTCTCATGGAGTCAGAGCAAACAGAACAGACGCAAACATGTAGTGCTAAAAAACTACCAATCCTGGACCCATATCTATCCAGGGTCAGAAAATCTATAGAAGCAGACCAGATATAAAGAGGAAGGTGTAAGGAAAGCCCAGTAGAGATGACCTGCTAAGCACTTATTGACTCAAGCATCTATCTAGAGGAGTTGTCTCCAATACCCACTGTGACAATTTCCATTTCCCAAGGTGCATTTTGTGGATATATACTGTAAGTATAGCAAACTGCTCAAAAATGGTGCTGAGGAGTTTGCCTGGTTGCATTTTATTATCTAAACTATACATCTCACATCTGGATACTTATGTCAGAGTTAGCTAATGAAGTGCATACTAAGGAAGATTACTTTAAACATTCACTTTGGCCTATAACAACCTGTGCATCCGTGAACACGTGAAAACGTGTAACAACTGTGGAAAGTGCATTTGTAAATATCTGCTAGTCAATGCATGCTAATAATTGTTTGAATTTCACTTTTTCAGTAAAGAACTGGTCTGCTACACAACTGCCCCATCATAGTTCCTTGCACTACTACTGCACAGCAAAGTGTTGCCATTATGACAAATGGGACCCTTCCTTGCACCCGAAAAGTTGCAACAACAAGACACATTAAAGAAGAACTCCAGCAAAAAAAATATTCTCTCACCTGCTAGAAAGGTACATGATGTAATCTGTAGTGAATGTAATCTTCTTCCCAGTGTCTGTATTTTTAAGCTATCCCTTCCCTTCAGCTTCTTGGCTTTGTCATGTGACCAGCAATCAGACTTTTCAAATAACACAGCATCTTATGTGTTGACAGGAAGTCAGTTTCTCTATGTATTCCTATGGGAGCCTCAATGTTAGTCTCACAGGAGTGAATAGAGAAGTAACTGACCTCCTGTCCTGTGTCAGTTGGAGATCGGAGAGTTGGTCACATGACACAGCTAGAAATTAGAAGAGAGGGGATAGCTCACAAATACAGTCACTGATGAGAAGATTACAAGCACTGCAGATTACATCATGTTCCTTTCCAGCAGGTCAGAGAATAACATTTTTTGTGGGTGTTTTTCTTTAACCATCATCTGGAAGGAGAGCCTTAGACCCGGAGTGTGCTCTGAAGAGAAGGAAAGGTGCACCTGTCACATCATTGCATGCCAGACCACTGAGTGTCAGAACTGTGAGTACCACAACTACTACCCCTATCCAGCCAGTCACACACACACACACACATGCCCCTGCGGCCTAGCCACTGCATTTGCTCTTATGACCCTCACCTATTGTATTAGACACTTATCCCTTATCCTGTAGATAGCGGATAAGCTGTTGTGAGAAGACAACCCCTTTCATTGCAAATCAAGGACTCCATGGAAGATTTTCTTTTAAAAGACATCTTCAGGTGCAAGCATAGCAACCAGTAGCTGCCATGTGCTGCACCAGAAAACAGAACTGCAGCAGAAAAGAGGAGGCACTGGGGCAATGGAGGTGACCAGCTGCCAAACACATTGGTTGGCAGGAGCCAGCGGTGGGACTCGCCTTACGAACCAAGTAATATATGCTAATATTCTGCCAAACTTTTCTGTGTGGCAGTCATAGGGGTAAAGTAAAATAACAGAATAGAGGGTATAGTGGTATAAATCTGTAACTTGTAATTTATAATGAAAAATGTATGTTAGTATAGCATATCTAGTATATGTTCCATACGGTAAACTTAAAACCAAGGCTAGTCACAATGAGACAAGTCTTAAAGGCGGTTCCCTTAAGAATAGGTCATCAATATCAACAACTCATGACTCGAATACTAGTCATAGCATACTTGAAAAGGAATTAAACCATCATTCTCACCAATGTTGGCAAAGACTCCAACATTTTAAGCTAAACAAACAAAAAATCATATGCAAAGCACAATATTGTCTATAGCTAATACAGTGGGGAAAAAAAGTATTTAGTCAGCCACCAATTGTGCAAGTTCTCCCACTTAAAAAGATGAGAGAGGACTGTAATCGACATCATAGGTAGACCCCAACTATGAGAGACAAAATGAGAAAACAAATCCAGAAAATCACATTGTCTGATTTTTAAAGAATTTATTTGCAAATTATGGTGGAAAATAAGTATTTGGTCACCTACAAACAAGCAGGATTTCTGGCTCTCACAGACCTGTAACTTCTTCTTTGAGAGGATCCTCTGTCCTCCACTCATTACCTGTAGTAATGGCACCTGTTTGAACTTGTTATCGGTATAAAAGACACCTGTCCACAACCTCAAACAGTCACACTCCAAACTCCACTATGGTGAAGACCAAAGAGCTGTCAAATGACACCAGAAACAAAATTGGAGACCTGCACCAGGCTGGGAAGACTGAATCTGCAATAGGCAAGCAGCTTGGTGTGAAGAAATCAACTGTGGGAGCAATAATTAGAAAATGGAAGACATACAAGACCACTGATAATCTTCCTCTATCAGGGGCTCCACGCAAGATCTCACCCCGAGGGGTCAAAATGATCACAAGAACTGTGAGCAAAAATCCCACAACCACACGGGGGAACCTAGTGAATGACCTGCAGAAAGCTGGGACCAACGTAATAAAGGCTACCATCAGTAACACACTACGCCGCAAGGGACTCAGATCATGCAGTGCCAGACGTGTCCCTCTGCTTAAGCCAGTACTTATCCGGGCCCGTCTAAAGTTTGCTAGAGAGCATTTGGATGTTCCAGAAGAGTATTGGGAGAATGTCATATGGTCAGATGAAACCAAAGTAGAACTGTTTGGTATAAACACAACTCGTCGTGTTTGGAGGAGAGTGAATGCTGAGTTGCATCCAAAGAACACCATACCGACTGTGAAGCATGGGGGTGGCAACATCATGCTTTGGGCTGTTTCTCTGCAAAGGGACCAGGACGACTGATCTGTGTACATGAAAGAATGAATGGGGCCATGTATCGTGAGATTTTGAGTGCAAACCTCCTTCCATAAGCAAGGGCATTGAAGATGAAACGTGGCTGGGTCTTTCAGCATGACAATGATCCCAAGCACACCTCCAGGGCAACGAAGGAGTGGCTTCGTAAGAAGCATTTCAAGGTCCTGAAGTGGCCTAGCCAGTCTCCAGATCTCAACCCCATAGAAAACCTTTGGAGGGAGTTGAAAGTCTGTGTTGCCCAGCGACAGCCCCAAAACATCACTGCTCTAGAGGAGATCTGCATGGAGGAATAGACCAACATACCAGCAACAGTGTGTGCCAACCTTGTGAAGACTTACAGAAAACGTTTGACCTCTGTCATTGCCAACAGAGGATATATAACAAAGTATTGAGATTAACTTTTGTTATTGACCAAATACTTATTTTCCACCATAATTTGCAAATAAATTCTTTAAAAATCAGACAATGTGCTTTTCTGGATTTGTTTTCTCATTTTATCTCTCATAGTTGAGGTTTACCTATGATGTCAATTACAGGCCTCTCTCATCTTTTTAAGTGAAAAGGAGAACTTGCACAATTGGTGGCTGATTAAATACTTTTTTTCCCCACTGTATGTAAAGTCACTAGCAATATATTTAACTAGCAACTGCAACAAATTATAGGGGAAAGTAGTTCATGTCTGTCTATGGACAAAAATTATAGTTAATTCAACTATCATCAACATCTGTGTTCTTGTGGTGAGAAATATTTAATTATTGAGTCTCTCTTGTTATTCAAGACATTTATTTTAGTCATGAAACTAGAAATCACTGAAATTAAACCTACTTAAAACGTAACGTTTAATGATATATTAAAACCTATACTGTTTATCCCACAAAAACAAAACATATATATGGAACTAGAGATGAGCGAATCTATTCGCTGATTCGTTGATTTGTATCGAATCTTGGAAATTTTTAGCTGCAAAACGAATCCGAATATTAGGTGATTAGCTTCGGCTTTGTACGCATTCGCTCCGTAGTTGGTCCTATAAATTATACGCTATTGCTACGTATAAGTTACTGCATACGCTATTTCGTACGAATTCAATTAATTAGCAAACTTTTACTGTTAGTTTGTTTATCGTGCGCAAAAGCCCGGGAAGAAAGCGGTCACCTGACCTAGTGGGCACGGCTTGCTCTGATTGGCTCAGACTCGGTAAGCCAGTGACGCATCACTTCTGCTGCGACTGCTGAGACGAGCAGAAGCACTGTGTGTGAAGTTCTGAGACTCTGAGACCTGTTTTGTGAAAATTGGGGTGTAATTGCTCTGGGAATCCATATTACACATACAGTGCCTTGCGAAAGTATTCGGCCCCCTGGAACTTTTCAACCTTTTGCCACATTTCAGGCTTCAAACAAAAAGATATAACATTTTACATTTTTGGTGAAGAATCAACAACAAGTGGGTCACAATTGTGAAGTGGAACGAAATATATTGGATCATTTAAACTTTTTTTGTAGTAATAAAACTGAAAAGTGGGCATGCAAAATTATTCGGCCCATTTACTTTCAGTTCAGAAAACTCACTCCAGAAGTTCATTGAGAATCTCTGAATGATCCAATGTTGTCCTAAATGACTGATGAAGATAAATAGAATCCACATGTGTGTAATCAAGTCTCCGTATAAATGCACCTGCTCTGTGATAGTCTCAGGGTTCTGCATCATGAAGACCAAGGAACACACCAGGAAGGTCCGTGATACTGTTGTAGAGAAGTTTAAAGCCGGATTTGGATACCAAAAGATTTCCCAAGCTTTAAACATCCCAAGGAGCACTGTGCAAGCGATCATATTGAAATGGAAGGAGTATCAGACCACTGCAAATCTACCAAGACCCGGCCGTCCCACTAAACTTTAATCTCAAACAAGGAGAAGACTGATCAGAGATGCAGCCAAGAGGCCCATGATCACTCTGGATGAACTGCAGAGGTCTACAGCTGAGGTGGGAGAGTCTGTCCATAGGACAACAATCAGTCGAACACTTCACAAATCTGGCCTTTATGGAAGAGTGGCAAGAAAAAAGCCATTTCTCAAAGATATCCATAAAAAGTCTCGTTTACAGTTTGCCACAAGCCACCTGGGAGACACACCAAACACGTGGAAGAAGGTGCTCTGGTCAGATGAAACCAAAATCCAACTTTTTGGAAACAATGCAAAACAATATGTTTGGCGTAAAAGCAACACAGCTCATCACCCTGAACACACCATCCCCACTGTCAAACATGGTGGTGGCAGCATCATGGTTTGGGCCTGCTTTTCATCAGCAGGGACAGGGAAGATGGTTAAAATTGATAAGAAGATGGATGGAGCCAAATACAGGACCATTCTGGATGAAAACCTGTTGGAGTCTGCAAAAGACCTGAGACTAGGACGGAGATTTATCTTCCAACAAGACAATGATCCCAAACATAAAGCAAAATCTACAATGGAATGGTTAAAAAATAAACGTATCCAGGTCTTAGAATGGCCAAGTCAAAGTCCAGACCTGAATCCAATTGAGAATATGTGGAAAGAGCTGAAAACTGCTGTTCACAAACGCTCTCCATCCAACCTCAAAGAG
Organism: Rhinella marina; assembly: GCA_900303285.1. NCBI lineage: Eukaryota > Metazoa > Chordata > Amphibia > Anura > Bufonidae > Rhinella > Rhinella marina. Next base: position 11,315 of record ONZH01024474.1, on the reverse strand, counting down.
CTCGAGCTGTTTTGCAAGGAAGAATGGGCAAGAATTTCAGTCTCTAGATGTGCAAAACTGATAGAGACATACCCCAAGCGACTTGCAGCTGTAATGGCAGCAAAAGGTGGCGCAACAAAGTATTATTAATGCAAGGGGGCTGAATAATTTTGCACGCCCCACTTTTCAGTTTTATTATTACAAAAAAGTTTAAATGATCCAATAAATTTTGTTCCACTTCACAATTGTGACCCACTTGTTGTTGATTCTTCACCAAAAATTTAAAATGTTATATCTTTTTTTTTGAAGCCTGAAATGTGGCAAAAGGTTGAAAAGTTCCAGGGGGCCAAATATTTTCGCAAGGCACTGTATCAGGGATACTGCAGGGCCAGTGCAGGGCCAGTTCAGGGCTAGTAATTAATCAGGCAGGGAGAGAGAGACAGGGAGAGATAGGGAGAGACACCGAGATACAGGGACAAAGACCAGCTGCAGGGCCACAGACTGAATTGAAAAATGTCTGGAATGGATAAGCAAAAGGGGTCCAGTTCCAGCCAGACCTCGAGCTCTAAAAAAAAGAAGAAGGTGGCACAGGGCAGCAGTGCCAAAGGACCTGTAGCCGGAGCATCTACTAGTAGTATTCGCAATACTTGGCCGTTATTCCACCAGGCTAACCCACCAAGGCGCAAAATTGTAGTGGAGGAGAAAGTAGATGAGGTAGTGAAGTGGATGGCACGCTCATCTCAGTATCAGCCGGATGATCTGCTGTCATCTGCTGATACAGTATCGATATGTAGCCAGGGGTCAGACTCAGAGCGTTCCTCCTGCTCCACCATTCCACTCCAGCAAACCCCGTTATTTTCTGCCACCTCTCGGGCTTCAGTGTTCCCTCCTAGTGGTGTACCTTCTGCAATTTATAAAAAAAAAGCCACCGAAGCCCATCCATAATCCATCGGTTATAGAGGACAGCCTCCCTGAGGATTACTTTGAGGGCAGTCAGAGTTTGGACTGCCCAGAATTGTCGGTTGGTGGGGAAAAGCTTAATTTTCATTCTGAAAAATGTGTTGTGGAGGAGTCTGATGATGAATCTGATGTGTTAGACCGGAGGACCTGGGAAGCGGATCGGGCTGGTGAGAAGGATTTGATCTCAGAGGAGGAGGGTGGTAGTAGTAGTGGCAGCAACAGAGGGCAGAGGCGAGTTAGGCCCAGGGCTAGTGCTTCCCTGGGAACTAGCGAGACCCCAAATATAGTGGGGCAGGCACCAGGGTGTAAGCGTGCAAGGGCTACAAGCTTGGCCAGCTGTGGAGGGCGCACGTCGGGTGTGTGGAAGTATTTCACACGGGGGATAGCAGTATGGCCATGTGTTATTTGTGTAAACAGAAATTGAGCCATGGGAAAGCAACAAATGTTGGGACCACTGCTCTGTGGAACCATTTGAAGCGGCGTCATGCTGGCAATTTAGAGCAGCCCATTAATACTAAAGAGCTGGTTACTTCTCCTGGGGTCCCTTCTGTCAGGCAGGCCGCATCCAGGGCCATAGCTCAGCCCGCATCCCGGGGTGTAACTAGTACATCCCCTTCATCATTGGCCAGTGCGTACATTTCCCCACCTCCTCTCATTCGGCAGCCGTCCATTGCCGAGTGCGTGGCCAGGAAGCAGTTTTACGCCACAAGTAATCCGACAGTGCGCAAACTGAATGGTCACCTGACAAAGTTGCTGGCTGTGCAGTCTCTGCCGTACCAGCTGGTTGACTGCCCAGCTTTTAGGGAGATAATGGCTTGCGCTCAGCCACACTGGCAGGTCCCTAGCCGGCATTACTTCTCCAACAAAGCTATCCCCGCCCTTTACTCCCATGTGGCTGACAATATTGTACGCTCCCTGCAGCTGTCTCTCTGCAGCACGGTGCACGTCACGGTGGACACCTGGAGCAGTGCTTACGGCCAGGGGCAATACATGTCCTTTACTGCCCACTGGCTGAATGTATTTAGTGGCAGCGAGGCAGGAACCCCCCAGCAACTGGGTCAATTGCTGTTGGCACCTCCACGCGCTTTCCAGCCAGGATTGCAGCAGACCACCCAACAACTATCTGATTCCACCTCCACAGGTAGTCCGCCTGCTGGAGCGTCAGGGCAGCGAGTTATCCCCGCTCCTTCATATCACATGTGCCAGGTGAAACGCTGCCATACAGTGTTAGACTTAGTTTGTCTTTGCAGTAGCAGCCACACAGGCCAGCGCTTGCTGCATTACATGAAGCAGCAAATAGCGTGCTGGCTGACTCCATGGCAGCTGGAAGTGGGCAAGGTAGTGAGTAACAATGGGACAAATATAGTGGCAGCGCTGAACCTGGGTCAATTCACGCATGTCCTAAATCTAGTGGTGCAGAGATTTCTAAAAACATTCACTGGCCTGCGCACAGTGCTGGCAAAGTCGCAGAAGCTTTGCACTCATTTCAGCCATTCATATGTATCTCGCCACGCTCTGGTGGAACTGCAGCGTCAAAACGGTCTTCTGCCACACCGCTTAATACCTGACGAGCTGACCCGGTGGAATTCCACTCCTCATATGTTGCAGCGACTCCTAGAGCAGCGTAGAGCAGTGGACGATTTTGTCCAGCAGCAGCCAGAATCTTCCAGCATAGGAAGCAGATGCGGCTTTGATTTCCGGCAGTGGAGGCTGGTCCAAGATGCCTGCACTGTTCTAGAGCCACAAAATTGGTCAGCCGGGACAGCTGCGGTGTGAACGACATCATTTCAATAATATTTGTGCTGGAAAAGACACTCACGCTCAAGCAGCAGGGGGCAATGGGGGAAGGAAATCCTGGCCATTTGTCTGCCCGCCATGCTGTCACTGTAGGGGAGCCCCAACGCCAAAGTTCCCTTGCGGAGGAGGATGAGGAGCTTCAGTTAGAGGAGGGGGGAGAGTAGGAGGATTTTAATGAGGATGATGATGACCAGGAGGAGAAGGAGGAGACACAGCTGGGGGATGAGGATGATGAGACTTTCAGGGACACAGCAGTTTCTCAGAGAGAGGCTGAGATGGAAAGAAGTGGCCTCTCAGGCATGCTGGGCAGGATGGCGAGTTGTATGCTCACATGCTTACGCATTGACATGCGTATCCTAAACATAAGGCAGACTGGCAAATACTGGCTGGCGATGGTTCTGGACCCACAATATCATTCCAACATGGGGGATTGTTTTCCTCCCCAGGAAAGGGAAGAGAAATTAGTATCATTGCGGGAGAAGCTATGTAGTAACCTGGCCACAGGTTTCAGCCAGCCCTAGCCTGCTGCCAGCTTGTCTGAGAAGGAGGTCTGGCCGAGTCATCCACCTTCTGCCACAACCAGCAGCAGCCAGTTAAGCCTAATTAGTGTGATGCAGGAATTTTTCTCTGCAGGCTCCCAACAGCTACAGCCAAGTGAGCAGGCCCAGATCACCCACCTCAATGAGCAGGTTCAGGCGTACCTGCAGTCTGGCTCACAAATCCTCTTCTCAGACCCCCTGGACTTCTGGGCAGGCAGATTACAACAGTGGCCGGAACTGTCCACTATGCACTAGGGATTTTTTCCTGCCCAGACTCAAGTGTCATGTCAGAGAGGGTTTTTAGCGCCGCTGGGGGAAGGGGGTGACACCCAAAAGGACAAAACTGTCACTGGGCAGTGTTCAAAAAAATACCTTTTTAAAAATGAATAAATATTGGATCACTGTACATCTGAATTTCATACTCCTCTTGCTGATGCTGGTGGTGATTAGATCAGGCCTTGCAGGGCAGAATAGTCTGAGTGTCTTCCCACTGTTGCTGTCAGCCGGCCCATAATTTTACTGCCAAATGTCTTGTGTCATGTCATAGGCTGTGCGAACCCGAAGTCTCCAAAACCCTTTTCAAAACCAAACACTGTTGTCTACCTTCGCCTCCGTTTTCTACCCTTAGTAGGAGAGTAGCTGTAGTTAGTTAACGTTACTAATAGTTCTATTTAGTATTGTTAAGTTTGTTTTAGTCCCCCCCTTCAAAAAAAAAATATATAAATATATATGTGTTATATATTTAAAAAAATATATTTTTTACACTGCCTCTGCCTCCCTTTACAAGTTACATTAGCGGACATTGTTATACACCACCGCAGTTTGTTGTATTTATTTTACCAATCACTCTGATTATGCTGATATACACCGTCCCCTACTACTACTGGCCGGGGCAGCCATGAAAAGTTCATATATAATTTTCACTGCCTATGTTAAGGTAGAATGTACAGGCTTGTTGCCCAAACAAGCCAAGCCTTTTTTATTTTACTGTCTGTCAATTGTAATCAGTGAACAGGAGTGTGTGTAATTTAGTAATACTTCGGCCGACAGACAACGCTGTGTTCATTAATATGAGAAAATGGCCGTGGGAAAAAAACTCTGTCTTCTTCACACTGTCAGGATCAGGAAGGTTTTAAGGTTTAACAAAACATAGGCTTTTCAAGAATATTTTAGTAATAAATAAAAACTTCTTTTTAACAAATAAATAATACAATAAACAAAAGAAAGGAACAAAAAAATAAGATTATGACGGCCTTTGCCAACGTTGGGCCATCATGTCTTGCAGCTCCAGCTGCAGGCCACGAATGAGCAGGGAGGCAGCGTGGAGCCTGGACCCAAAGCGCCGTAATGCAGCCTCCACTTCGAAGCCAGTGGGGATGTCTGTAGAGGTGGAAACAGTTATGTACTTAGTTTGTATGATCGATTTAAAGTGGTTGCCCCACAAAAAAAAAATCTAAACTTTAACCAGCACCTGGATCAGAATACGTTATCAATTGAATGTCATTATATATTTTGTACATGTACTGGAGCGACTTATTTAGTGACATGTATTCTGTACTGACTGAGGCTTTTTTTTGGTTTGTAGTACTTACTGGACACCCATACGGCGTGGTCTTCCCATGGTCCAGGGGAAAACTGCTCCCTGTCGGTTGGAGCTACAAAAAATAAAACATACATTTAGCTCATATTTTGAAGACAGAAGGTCCACCCATTACACTTTTTATTTTACCTACCGTCTACCTCTGGTAGCTGGGCTGGTGGTGTTGGAGGGGCAGGTGGGGTCCTCTCTCGCTGGGGTGGAGGACGGTGAGAGCGGCTCCTCTGTGGTGCAGCAGCTGTTAAAAATCATTAAATAATGGCCTAAGGCTAGTTCTACACTAGCGGCAGCCCGGATCCGGCGGGTGAAGGGTCCCTCCGGAGCCGTGCTGCTGCAGGTACACGTGTGGGGCCGGAACCGCACTCCGGCCCAATTCACTGTAATGGGGGCGGGCAGTGGATCTGGCAGCAGCACGTTAACCCCTGCTGAGAGGCAGTGAAGCGAAAATACAACAGTTACATGTTGTATTTTCGCTCCGGCTGCCTCTCAGCAGGGGTTAACGTGCTGAGGCCGGATCCGCGGCCCGCCCCCATTACAGTGAATGGCGACGGAGCGTGGTTCCGGCTCCACACGTGTACCTGCGGCAGCACAGATCCGGAGGGACCCTTCACCCGCCGGATCCGGGCTGCAGCTAGTGTAGAAGTAGCCTTACATTCAACTCTAATGAACAGTTGTGTCACGAGGGGAAGGGAGGAAAGTGAGCCCTGACTGTAACCCCAACCACTGTCCCTGCCTACTTACAGTATAAGCCCTAGATGGCAGAACCGTAACTGGTCGACAGGCCCTGACCTGAGTAAGTGCAGGGGCAAGGAAAGGGGAAACAAAGGGAATAACAAACACAGACAGAACAAACACAATACAGAGTAGTCAACTAGCCAAGGGGTCGTATCAGGAGGTCACGTCAATACCAGGGGAAAAGCAAAGGCGAAGTCCAAGTCCACAAGCCGAAGTCTGAATCCACTGAAATCCAATAACTTGCAACAAAAACACCAGCACTGTACAGGAAAACCAAATAACAGGCAACTTGTCTAGGCAGTTGCCATCTTTAAATAGCCCACACAGGATCATGTGATGTGGCCAGCATCACATGACCTGAGGCGGAGCATTGCAGCCAAAACAGTATGCAAAGTAGCCATGTGGTGTGATCAGCACCACATGGCTAAAAACTCAACAGATAATTAACTAATGAAGTGCTGGCTGATCAGACCAGCACTTCACTTCCCTACTGCTTGTCTCTAGGGGACGGGAAGGACGCCGGACGCAAGGAGCACGCCAGGTCCTCCCCGCAGGTTGCTATGGAGACGAAGACGCATATCGTGTCCTCGCTCCATGTTACCAGCGGAAGTCCGGCGGCGCAGCACTGGGGAAGCGCGCCGCCGGCTTCCCATCACAGTACCCCCCCCTTCACGAGGGGCCACCGGACCCTTAACCATGGGAGCCGGTTTCTCAGGATGCGCTCGATGGAAATTCCTGATGAGAGTATCAGCATGCATCCTGGTCAACGGTACCCAAGATCTGTCCTCCGGACCAAATCCTCTCCAGTGTACGAGATACTGGAAGGAATTCCGAACCTTTCTTACATCAATAATACTAGCAACCTCATGTTCCGCTTGTCCTGCCACCTGTACTGGAGGAGGAGGTTGATTCTCTGGACAAACGGGAGCAACATAACCCTTTAACAATGATTTGTGAAATACATTGTGGATGCGAAAAGATTCAGGTAGACACAGTTTAAAAGACACAGGATTAATCACCTTGGTGATCTCGTACGGACCAATGAACCGAGGCGCAAACTTATAAGAAGGTACTTTCATTTTTAGTTTTTTTGTCAAAAGCCACAGTTTGTCCCCCACCCTGAAATCAACACCATTCGAGAGCTTCCTATCTGCCTTAATCTTTTGGGTCTCTTGGGCTTTTTTCAGGTTCGTTTGAACCTGCGCCCAAACTGTGCACAGTTCTTGAGCAAAAGAGTTGACCTCTGGAACAACAGATGTAGACAAGGAAAAAGAACCAAAACGCGGATGGAAACCCATATTACAAAAGAACGGCAATATCCCAGAGGATATATTAACCCTGTTATTTATGGCAAATTCGGCGAGAGACAAATATCTAGACCATTGATGTTGGTTGTCCGCAACATAACATCTAAGAAATTGTTCAACAGATTGATTAAGGCGCTCAGTCTGACCATTAGTCTCTGGATGGAAGGCCGACGAAAAAGACAAGGAAATATCAATCTTATGACAAAAGGCCTTCCAAAACCTGGAGACAAATTGCACACCCCTGTCTGATACAATGTTTTCCGGTATACCATGAATTCTTACAATGTGATCAATAAACAGAGGCCAAAACTTTTGCAGTAGGTAATTTACACAATGAGATGAGATGACACATTTTACTGAACCTGTCCACTACCACCCAAATCACAGTTTTACTATCAGAACACGGCAGGTCAGTGATAAAATCCATAGACAAGTGGGACCATGGTCTATCAGGAATGGGTAATGGATGTAGCTCACCCAGAGGACGCGTCTTAGGATTCTTGGACCTGGCGCATGTGCTACAGGAAGTTACAAAGGCCTGAACATCCCTAGAAATAGAAGGCCACCAAAATTCCCTAGAAATTAACTCTTTAGTGGCATTAATACCTGGATGTCCACATAACACGGAGTTGTCACACTCACCCAGCAGCCGCAAACGTAAATGAGCCGGCACAAATAACTTATCTGTGGGAGTGTCAGGCAGAGCCAGATGTTGTCCCGCCGAAATTTCAGAAGTCAAATCAGCTGTGGCGGCTGCCACAATGATGTCAGCAGGCAGGATGGGTTCAGGCGGACCCTCAGGAAGTTGACAAGCATGGAAGCTTCTTGACAGGGCATCCGCCTTAATGTTCTTACTTCCGGGCCTGAAGGTAACACAAAAATCAAAACGAGTAAAAAACAAAGCCCACCTTGCCTGTCTAGGATTTAACCGCTCAGCTGATTCCAGAAACATCAGATTTTTGTGATCCATGAGGACCATGACACGATGTAATGCCCCCTCCAAGAAATGACGCCATTCCTCAAAAGCCCATTTAATAGCTAATAATTCCCTGTTGCCGATGTCATAATTCTTTTCGGCAGGCGAGAATTTGCGTGAAAAAAAAAGGGCATGGCTTGAGATTAGTTAAAGTGGAGGATCCCTGAGGACAGAACAGCTCCAACGCCATCCTCAGAAGCATCAACCTCCACTATAAAGGGCTTAGTTTGGTCGGGTTGGATCAAAACAGGAGCCATTAATAAAAGATCTTTTAAGAGATTCAAACGCCTCTATGGCTGCCGGGGACCAATTGGCCAGATCTGCTCCCTTACGAGTCAGATCCGTAATGGGCTTGGCCATAACCGAGAGAAATTTTTAATAAATTTACGGATAAAAGTTAGCAAATCCTAGAAAGCGCTGGAGCGCCTTTAGGGAGGTAGGTCGTACCCAATCTAGGATGGCTTGTACCTTTGCTGGGTCCATTTTAAAAGAAAAAGGGGTGAGGATATAACCTAGAAAGGCCACCTCCTGGACACCAAACGTACACTTTTCCCCTTTAACAAATAATTGATTCTTGCGTAACACCTCCAGCACCTGTCTAGTGTGAGAGACATGTGATTCCCAATCAGCCGAAAAAAATGAGAATATCATCATATAGACAATCATAAACCTCCCCAAAAACGGTCTAAAAAATATCATTGACAAAATTTTGAAAAACAGCCGGTGCATTACTCAACCCGAAAGGCATCACTTGGTACTCATAGTGACCCTCTGGGGTATTGAAAGCTGTCTTCCATTCATCCCCCTCCCTGATCCTAATCAAATCATAGGCCCCTTTTAAGTCCAGTTTAGAGAACCAGCAGGCTCCTTGGACCTGGTTCAATAAATCTGGAATAAGGGGCAGGGGGGTACCTGTTTTTTACTGAAATTTTGTTCAGTTCCCTGTAATCAATACACGGCCTTAACCCTCCATCCTTTTTACTGACAAAGAAAAACCCCGCCCCCATTGGTGATACTGAAGGCCTGATATGACCCTTAGCCAGACTTTCAGTAAGGTACTCCTTCATGGCCTGACGTTCTGGGGCTGAAGATTATAAATACGGCCCTTGGGATATTTAGACCCTTCAATGATCTCAATGGAACAATCATAAGGCCGATGGGGAGGAAGGAAGTCAGTCTCAGACATAGTAAACACATCTAAAAAGTCTCTGATATACTCTGGAAGGACAAGAGACTCGACAGTGGTTCCAGCTTGCAGTATAGACTTACAGCACTGGTTACACTTAGACCCCCATTTTTCCAATTCACCTGATGACCAATTGATTACCGGATTGTGGTCCTGTAACCAAGGCAAACCCAGGACAAGATCAGCAGGTAAATTCTTTAATACTAGGAATGAACAAATTTCAGAATGAGAGACCCCTACAGTAAGGGTAACCTCAGGAGTACAAAATTCTACCCTCCCGTTACCCAGAGGTGTGGAATCAAGAGCAATAATTTGTATAACACCCTTCAACGGAATTGTAGGAATCCCTACAGCCTGAGCAAAATCAAAGTCAATAAAATTAGAAGCAGATCCGGAATCCACAAATGCTTCACCTGAACCCTTACACAAATTATGCAAAATCGTAATAGGTAACAAAAATTTCTTTCTTACCACCCTGGGTGAAACCTTATTCCTCGGAAGAGACTTCTTTGAGGCTGGAAGTCTTGGACACTGCTGGAGCCAGTGATCCATTTCTCCACAGTAGAAACAAGCTCCCTTGAGGCGTCTCTGGTCCCTCATAGTTAGCCCTAGTTGCATAGGCTCTTCCAGGACTTCAGCAGGAGGAGGTCTCTGAGTGGGAGCATCAGGCGAAACGACCACTTGAGGAGCAGTCCGACGTTCTCTCTGTCTCTCTCTGAATCGTCGGTCGAGTCTAATAGCTAGAGTCATAGTCGCGTCTAGGGTGTCTGGGGAGGGGTAACTAACAAGTAAATCTTTTAAGTGGTCGGACAGTCCCACCTTAAACTGACTCCTCAAAGCAGGATCATTCCACTCAGAGGACACACACCATTTACGGAACTGCCGAACAGTAATCCTCGACAGGACGGTTACCCTGGCGAAGAGATCTAAGTTGATTTTTGGCAACTGTGGCCATGTCAGTCTCTTCATACAACAGCCCTAAGGCCTGAAAAAATGCCTCCACAGAAGAAAGACATGGAGAGTCAGATGGTAATGAAAAAGCCCACTCCTGCGGATCCCCTTGCCAGTAAGGATATGATTATACTGACCCTTTGCTGCTCCGAACCCGAGGAATGAGGCGCAAAACGGAAATAAAGCTTGCAGCTCTCCTTAAAGGACCTGAAAGTCTTTCGGTCCCCCAAAAACCGATCAGGGTAACTTAATATGGGGTTCAATATTGGGGTTAGGCATGGAGGGAACGGCTACAGGTACAGACTGCAGCTGCTCCTGATGTTGGAGTCTCTCAGCTAGATCCTGGATCATCTGAGCCATGTTACTCATTTGATCCGTGAGGACTCTAAACGGCTCCATGAAGGTAGGCCTGTTATTCTGTCACGAGGGGAAGGGAGGAAAGTGAGCCCTGACTGTAACCCCAACCACTGTCCCTGCCTACTTACAGTATAAGCCCTAGATGGCAGAACCGTAACTGGTCGACAGGCCCTGACCTGAGTAAGTGCAGGGGCAAGGAAAGGGGAAACAAAGGGAATAACAAACACAGACAGAACAAACACAATACAGAGTAGTCAACTAGCCAAGGGGTCGTATCAGGAGGTCACGTCAATACCAGAGTTAAAGCAAAGGCGAAGTCCAAGTCCACAAGCCGAAGTCTGAATCCACTGAAATCCAATAACTTGCAACAAAAACACCAGCACTGTACAGGAAAACCAAATAACAGGCAACTTGTCTAGGCAGTTGCCATCTTTAAATAGCCCACACAGGATCATGTGATGTGGCCAGCATCACATGACCTGAGGCGGAGGCATTGCAGCCAAAACAGTATGCAAAGTAGCCAGTGGTGTGATCAGCACCAACATGGCTAAAAACTCAACAGATAATTAACTAATGAAGTGCTGGCTGATCAGACCAGCACTTCAATTCCCTACTGCTTGTCTCTAGGGGGACGGGAAGGACGCCGGACGCAAGGAGCACGCCAGGTCCTCCCCGCAGGTTGCTATGGAGACGAAGACGCATATCGTGTCCTCGCTCCATGTTACCAGCGGAAGTCCGGCGGCGCAGCACTGGGGAAGCGCGCCGCCGGCTTCCCATCACAAGTTGTAGCTACATGTGAATAGTTTGGGGCTGGAGGATCCCATTCCTAACCACTAGTGCTCTTACTGCAGCTGCACTCCCACATAGCTTGGATGAAAAATAAATTAAATATGTTTTACACTTACTAGAGGCTGCAGTACTTCAGGCCGTC
>ONZH01024473.1:0-10499 GCA_900303285.1 Rhinella marina | reverse complement strand
AGTAAGAGTGTTTCAAAGTTATCACTACATAGAGCGATACATGTCAGATTTTCAAAAATAAGTCTGGTCACGAAGGTGCAAAATGGCCATTAAGGGGTTAAAAAAAAATATGTGAGCTCTGTGCAAGGATAGAGTCATTATTGCCTGGCAACAGAGTCACATGATCGCATCATCGGCAGGATGTGATCTGGCACGCAGGAAGTGGTGTTTAGAATCTCTAATCACTTCCTGCGTCCCAAGCCTCGCTCTGGAGGAGGTCAGAGCTTAAATAGGCGCGAGCTCTTCCATAGATCAAGGACACAGTTTGAATGCCAGGATTCATCTACACTGGTCGGTATTGGTGAGTGTGAAGTGTCATCAGCTCTTCACCTCCTGTTTGTTTAATTCCACGCTGTGGTCATTTAGCGTTGTTTTGGTTTTTTTTTCCTCGTCCTCCGGGCTTGTATGTACTGCATTAATAGGTGCGCTTTTGCACCTTGTCGACTGCATTGCTTGTTGTCCCCTGATGAGCTTTAATGTTTGTAAAGTGAAACATGCATGTCGGGAATAGGCATGCGGCATACTGTATTTGCAGGGCATTGATTATCTTTAACTAGGTTGTTTTTCTGGGGGGTATAGGCCTGTGTAATAGAGGGGGGTCTGCGTTTCTTGTGCACAAACCGCAGCCTCTTATTTAGACTAAATATTGTGGTTTGTTTAACCCCAGCATTCTGTGTATGAACCTACTACCGACCATAGTAGTTTGGGTGTGTTTTAATCCACTGTTATTTGTCTCAACATTTGATATCCAGTGTTTTGACAATTTGATACTGTGTGGTTACATAATTGTTTGGATGTGGCCGAGCATCCTGATTGTCTATTTATGTATATCAACATTGGGGTTTATTTTCCTCTTTTAATAATTATATAAATAAAAGGTAAATTTTATAGATTGGTACACACTACTTGGTTATGTTTTGTTGTTCACTTTAGTGTTTACAGCCCATGCTAATTTTTTTTGGGCTTGTGTAGTCCTCCACTTCCACCTCTGAATTCTCATCTTGCAGCACCAGTCAGCCATCAGTCAGTAGCTGGAAGCAGTGTAGCACTGCAGTGGGGAAGCGGCAACAGGCCATGCTAAAACTAATTTGTTTAGGTGACAAACAGCACACCGCCACAGAGCTATGGCAGGATATAAGGGATCAGACTGAGCTGTGGCTCTCGCCACTCAACCTACAACCAGACATGGTTATGTCTGATAATAGCCATAACTTGGTGACGGCTTTGGAGCTTGGCAAGCTCACACACATACCTGTCACGAACGTGCCTGCATCAGGTTGCAGGGGTTCGGCTAGGCTTTCAAAAGTGACATAATTTGACATGTTTTCCTCTTGGTGTGGTTGCTGTTTACCACACCCTTCCCCTCAGCTGTTGTGGGTGTGGTGATTATCTTTCCCCTATTTATCCCTTCCTCTCCCAGTATTCCTTGCAGTTTATACTTTCTGCTTACTTTGTTGTGTGTGGTGTTGTTCTTGGCTGAGATCCGGTTGCTGCAATAAGTGATATTAAGATAAGTGTCATTTTCCCTATTGTGCTTATCCTACTTTTCCCTGTTGTGGTTTTGCCTTCTGGAGTCTCCTGTTCGTCCGTCCTCTTGGAGGAACGGGTTGGCTCTTTCCTCTGTCACTAGCTGCAGGGTTCTATAGGGTTAAGTCTATAGGGTTCTATAGGGCGAAGTCTATGGAAGCGATTCTTCCCATAGAAATGAATGGGGTGGTGAGGTGTAATTACACCTACTCACCACTACCCCTGTTAAGGCCAGCATGTAAACAGTTAAGAGGAGGCAGTGCTGGTACGGCGCGCGCCTCCTCTTCACACAGCTGATCGGCAGGGGTGCCGGGTGTCGGACCCCCGCCAATCTGATATTGATGACCTATCCAGAGGATAGGTCATCAATATATATAACTCGGAAAACCCCTTTAAGCATTTTGGTAATAAAAAGGGTGTGTGTTTTTTCTGTGCTCAGAAAGGACACTTTATCAATGTGTGTCCATGCATTCAATCTCACTCTTGGTGGGGTGGGTAGAGAAACTTAAAATGTGCATTTGTCTTCATCCTGTAGTACCCGTTTTCTCCTGACTGCTGAGGTGGCGCTAGAGTCAAAGGTTGTGAGAATTGAGGTGTTTATTGACAGCAGGGCCGGGGTGAACTTGATTGATGCTCAGTTTGTACGTATGCATGGATTGTCTCTGAGTACATTGGAAAAGAGGATTTCTGTGTTTGCCATTGATTCTGCACCTCTATCTCAGAAGTGTTTGTCTCAGATGGTGCATGATATCAAATTAAGAGTGGGTGAATTTCATCAGGAGCTTATTTCATGTTTTGTGTTGGAAGGTCTTTCTGCTCCTATTGTTCTGGGTTTACCGTGGTTAAGCAAACATAATCCAACCATCGATTGGCATACTAGACAAATTGTGGATTGGAGTGATTATTGCGTTGACAATTGTCTTAATACTGTCCAGGACAAGCATGGAAGCTCTCCTGCCGGTGCAGGTTCCTCGCACAGCCTGGTCTCTTCCCCGTTCCTCGGGAGGGCTGTTGCAGGGTCAGGGATCCCGGGAACGCTTGGCCTTCCTCCCCTATACCTCGGGCTTAAGTCCTCCTGTAGGCAGCCCCGGTCTCTGCACTCCTATTCCGGACAGCGCAGGAGCGCTGGCGCGCTTGTAATGGTGGAGGATATCCCAAGGCTGTGGAATCCAGGGGGGCGTGGTTTACGGCATGACATCATGGCGTCGACGCACGCACGCATCATGTGACCCGGAGGCCGGGATATTTAAAAAGGAAAACCCTCTCTTAGGGTTTGTGTTGCAGTCTCCTGTCTCCTCACCCTGAATGTCGGCTCCTATGGACACGGATACCGCCCGCAAGCCTCTGGATGCGCCAGCAAGCTCCATGAGCCCGGTAAGCCACCTCTCCTTCCTTATGCTGTATGGCCGGTGTGCTTTTACCCTATGCCCCTAGTAATGGGCAGAGGATTTTTGCTCTAAGTGACTGAACCCTACTTATATTTTGTAGGGCAAAGACACTCCCACCACTAAGGCTCCAGGGTCGGATTCCAGCCATAAAAAATGTCCTATGTGCAGAAAGTCATTTGTTTCAAGTTCAAAGAAACTGTTATGCCCTAGATGTGCAGAAAAGGTGGTGGCAGAAGAGTCCCCCTCCTTGTTGGACTCTATGCGTAATATGATCCGAGAAGAAGTCAATGCGGCAGTAGAATCCAGAATGCCCCCTCCCCCCTCATCCCCACATGCGTCCACATCCTTTCGCTCTCAGTTAATAGAGAGAGAAGTTGATGAAGGGGAAATTGAGTCTGATTCAATATCTGAATCCTCTGATGATGATCAGGGCAGACCGTTGTTTTCAGTAGAAGACACCGACATCCTCCTGAAAGCTGTAAGGGCAACCATGCACCTAGAAGACTCCAAAGAGAGCCGATCCATCCAGGACCAGATGTTCCAGGCAGGGGCGGACTGGGAACTTAAAGTGGCCCTGGAAAAAATACTAAAGTGGCCCCATTTTGTAGTCTGGTCCAAATTGATGGAAGGCAGGACTAGGAATACCATATTGTGGCACATTATATCACCCCAACAGAGCCAAATACCACAGTCCATCACAAAATACTGCCAGCAGCACAAAATACATCCCCAAAAAACTTCCACAGACCGGCTATGAGGAGGGCTCAGGTGGCCCCCTGGGCATCGGCCCACCGGGAAATTTCCCTGTAAGGTCTATAGCCAATCCACCCCTGGTTCCAGGGATTAGGAGAGAGGAGAAGACGTGTCTTTCCTATACACAATAATGTTAAATCACTAATATCCAGAGAATGGAGAGACCCGGAAAAGCGAACCCCAATTACGGGTGCATTTAAATGGAAATACCCCTTTTCGGATACTGACGCCAACCTATGGGATAAAACCCCGAAGGTTGATGCGCCGGTAGCAAGAATATCAAAGAAGTCTGCCCTCCCGTTTGAGGATATGGGATTACTCCGGGACCATATGGATAAGAAATGTGAGAGCTTTCCTAAAAAGTCCTGGGGGATAAATACGGCTATACTCAGACCAAGTATAGCATCCACATGTACTGCCAGGTCCTTATCTGTGTGGCTCAAACAGTTAGAGGACCATCTGGCGGCGGGTACACCGAGAGAAGAAATTCTTGCCTCCTTACCCACGCTCAAGCAGGCTTCCAACTTCTTAGCGGACGCTTCGGCTGACACGGTCAGGTTAGCCACAAGATCTGCTGCAATATCTAATGCCGCACGCAGGACAGTGTGGCTTCGCTCCTGGTCAGGGGATGCAGGATCAAAAAACCGCCTGTGCTCAATCCCATGTGAAGGGGATAGACTATTCGGTTCTGTGCTGGATGATGTGTTGGAGCAAGCATCCGATAAGAAAAAAGGATTCCCTACTGACTCCAAGCAGTTCTTCCACAGACGCTCCTTTTGGAAACAGAGGAAGCCCAGACAAGAGCAGAAGAAGAAAGACTTCCAGAACAAATGGCAGTCTACTAGAGGGTTCCTCTTCAACCCGGATAATTCAGCTAAGTCCGCTCAATGACGCCAGAGGACAAGTAGGGGCAAGATTAACAAGATTTGTCCCTAAGTGGGAGAAGATAAATGCCTCTCCCTGGATCCTGGCAGCACTTCAGAAGGGCTTCAGATTGGAGTTCAACACATATCCCCCAAACCATTTTTTCGTAAACAATCTCCTAGCAAAAAGAGAAGAACAATCTGCTTTGGAAGCAGAAATTACAAATCTTCTCTGAAAGGAAGTTCTGATTCCTGTACCAGAGGATCAACATCAGCAGGGATTTTATTCTCCAGTCTTCCTCATAAGAAAGCCAGGGGGGATCTTACAGGCTCATCTTAAATCTAAGAGGCCTAAACATAGTAACATAGTAACAGTTTTTAAGGCCGAAAAAAGACATCTGTCCATCCAGTTCAGCCTGTTTTCCTACAAGTTGATCCAGAGGAAGGCAAAAAAAAACCCCTGTGAGGTAGAAGCCAATTTTCTTCACTTTAGGGGGAAAAATTCCTTCCCGACTCCAATCAGGCAATCAGAATAACTCCCTGGATCAACGACCCCTCTCTAGTAACTATAACCTGTATTACCCTCCAGAAATACATCCAGGCCCTTCTTGAACTCTTTTAGTGAACTTACCATCACCACCTCCTCAGGCAGAGAGTTCCATAGTCTCACTGCTCTTACCGTAAAGAATCCTCTTCTATGTTTATGTACAAACCTTCTTTCCTCCAGACGCAGAGGATGTCCCCTCGTCACAGTCAGTCCTCGGGATAAATAGATGATGGGAGAGATCTCTTTACTGACCCCTGATATATTTATACATAGTTATTAGATCTCCCCTCAGTCGTCTTTTTTCTAAAGTGAATAACCCTAATTTTGATAATCTTTCTGAGTATTGTAGTTCACCCATTCCAGTTATTACTTTAGTTGCCCTCCTCTGAACCCTCTCCAGCTCTGCTATGTCTGCCTTGTTCACAGGAGCCCAGAACTGTACACAGTACTCCATGTGTGGTCTGACTAGTGATTTGTAAAGTGGCAGGACTATGTTCTCATCACGGGCATCTATGCCCCTTTTGATGCAACCCATTATCTTATTGGCCTTGGCAGCAGCTGTCTGGCACTGGCTTCTACAGCTTAGTTTGCTGTTCACTAAAATTCCTAGGTCCTTTTCCATGTCAGAGTTACCCAGTGCTTTACCATTTAGTATGTACTGGTGACTTGCATTATTCCTTCCCATATGCATAACCTTACATTTGTCAGTGTTAAACCTCATCTGCCACTTTTCTGACCAAGCCTCCAGTCTATCCAGATCCTGCTGTAGAAGTGCACTGTCCTCCTCTGTGTTAATTACTTTACACAGTTTAGTGTCATCTGCAAAAATTTATATTTTACTGTGCAAGACTTCTAAACAGAAATCTTAGTCCATCAACTCGACCATAAACCTTCTTGCCAAGGATTGTTTCATGGTAACAATCGACCTGCAGGACGCCTACTACCATGTACCCATATTCAAGGATCATCAAAAATTTCTAAGGATTGCAGTATTCTTAAACAATCATCTTTTCCATTTTAAATTTCAGGCTCTGCCCTTTGGCCTGGCATCAGCACCCAGGATTTTCACGAAATTAGTGGCAGAGATGACCCAGTATCTCCATTTACAAAGTATACTCATTGTTCCATATCTAGACGACTTCCTTCTGGCAGCGGATTCAATACACCAGCTCCTAAGTCAATTGCAGATAGTTCAAAGAACCTTTACAGATCTGGGCTGGATTACCAACTTCAAAAAGTCCAATCTCCATCCAACTCAGGAAATAGTATTTTTGGGAGTCCTTCTAGATTCCAGCGTACAGATGTCCTTCCTTCCAGAAGAGAAGCAAACATCGCTACAGTCAAAGGTGAGTCAGTTCTGCTCTCTAAGAACCTCTTTCATAAGGAATATTATGTCAGTCCTGGGTACATTAACCTCAACCATCCCTGCGGTCAGATGGGCACAGTGTCATACCAGACCTCTACAGGACTTTCTTCTAGCCTCCTGGGACAGCAGCAAGACCTCCCTAAACAAGAGGGTCCACATTCCAAGATCTATAAAACATTCCCTAACCTATTGGAGGTTAAAAAACAACCTTCAAAGAGGAGTCTTCTGGCATCAGACAGATCCCCTAATTATCTTCACGGACGCCAGCTG
The DNA here is from genome assembly GCA_900303285.1 of Rhinella marina. Taxonomy (NCBI): domain Eukaryota; kingdom Metazoa; phylum Chordata; class Amphibia; order Anura; family Bufonidae; genus Rhinella; species Rhinella marina. The sequence goes on along the minus strand of ONZH01024473.1, from coordinate 3,746 downwards.
TCAGGGCTGGGGAGGTCATACGGGAGATCAAGCAGTTCAGGGATCCTGGGACCTCCACATGAGGAACGCCTCCTCAAACAAGAGGGAATTATCTGCGGTCTACAAGGTCCTGCTTTCTCTCCACCAAACAGTCTCTCAAAACCACGTGGGAATACTTTCAGACAATACCACTACGGTGGCATATATAAACAGACAGGGAGGCACCCGAAACAGATCCCTGGCGGAGACATCAAAGGACATTTTTCGCTTTGCAGAGAAATACCTGCCCTCTCTAACGGCGGTACATCTAAAAGGAAGCGAAAATACAGTTGCGGACTTCCTCAGTCGCCAAACCCTAAAAGAGGGAGAATGGGCCCTAAATATAAAAGTATTCCAACAAGTCACCAGAATGTGGGGTCTTCCGATTCTGGATTTATTTGCGAACCGGAAAAACGGCAAATTGGAAAAATTCTGCTCTCTCTTTCCCCAGGACAACCCGGTGATAGTAGACACTCCTCCTTTATGCCTTTCCTCCATTCAACCTGATCTCAAGAACCCTAATGAAAATTCTGGAGGAGAGAGCGCAGGTAATAGTGATTGCTCCACACTGGCCCAGGAGATCCTGGTTTCCCCTATTGATGAGACTATCGAGAGGCATCTCTTGGACGCTTCCAATTTTTCCGGAACTTCTCCAGCAGGGCGCAATAAACCATCCAGGGGTCGCTCAATTAAAACTGATGGTCTGGAGATTGAGCGGAGAATGTTGAAGAAGGAACGTTTGTCTGAGGCTGCCATATCCACCTTGTTAAAAAGCAGGAAAGAAGTGACCTCCAACATTTACCACAGAACTTGGCAGGCGTTCCTAGCATTTGCGGAAGGTAACGGCCAAGGAGGTCTCCTACTTCACATTCCTGTAATCCTGGACTTTTTACAATCAGGTCTCTCTAAGGGTCTTAAGCCATCTACCCTTAAAGTACAAGTCTCGGCTCTATCCGTATTATCTGACACTTGCCTCTCCGAGAATCCTCTGATCAAGAGATTCATTAAGGGAGCAGTCAGGAGCCTCCCAAGTATACGATCTACAGTACCCCCTTGGGATCTGAGTTTGGTCCTTACGGCTCTAATGGTCCCGCCGTTCGAACCTATTGAAGAAATTTCCCTAAAGTTTCTAACATTAAAGACCTCCTTCCTCTTAGCGATAACTATGGCTAGGAGGGTGGGCGAAATACAGGCTTTTTCCTCTTGTCCTCCATACCTCAAAGTTCTAGATGATAGGATAGTCCTGAAACACTGTCCAGCCTTTCTGCCCAAAGTAGTATCTAGATTTCATTGTAATCAGGAGATAATTTTACCATCTTTTTGTTCATCACCTTCCACAGACCAGGAATATCGGTTCCATAACCTGGACGTAAGGCGTTGTGTTCTGGCCTACCTGAAGATCTGGAAGGGGAGTAGAAAATCGGATCATCTTCTCCTCCAATACCAGGGCCCTAACAAAGGCGGGCTGCCAGCAAAGCTACTATCTCTCGATGGATTAAGCAAACTATCTCAGTCTGCTATTCTCTGAAGAATCTAGATCCCCCAAAGGGACTAAGGGCTCATTCAACTAGAGCCCTCGCAGCCTCTTGGGCCGAGTATGCAGCTGTCTCTATTGAACAAATATGAAAAGCAGCAGTATGGTCTAATCCTATGACCTTCTTTAATCACTACAAACTGAATGTAGTCCATAATCAGGACTTATCATTTGGCAGAAGGATCCTTTCTGCTGTTATCCCACCCTGATATGTTTTCTCTGCTATTCTCCTGTCAGTGCCGTTGGGGATGTGCCAGGGAAAAGGGTTAATTACTCTTACCGGTAATTGGTTTTTCCAATAACCTCCCCAACGGCACTGGGGATTCCCACTCTTTTTGATGTCTTGCATGATGATTAATGTTTTTCTGTTGTTTTATCCGGTTGGATTAATATAATTTTTTTTCTTGCATCATGTCCGTGTACTCTGTTATTACTAGAGAGGTAAGGGGAGGAGGCCCTTTTAAACTTCAGCTTCCGTGTTGTTTCCTGTCCTGGAGGCGGGGAGCACCCTGTCAGTGCCGTTGGGGAGGTTATTGGAAAAACCAATTACCGGTAAGAGTAATTAACCCTTTTCTGCTTTAACTACTAAGACACTTCCCTCTTTTATATCGGATTTCTCTGATGTATTTTCTGAGGGTGGATGTCGGGATTTGCCCCCTCACCGGGAATACGATTGTCCTATCAATCTTATCCCTCGAGCAACGGCCTGAGACCTGAGAGAACGGCCATGAAGGAATATATTGCTGAGAGTTTGGCTAAAGGACATATTAGACCTTCCAAATCTGTAGCAGCTGGGTTTTTCTTGGTTAAGAAAAAGGACGGAACCCTTAGGCCTCTTTCACACGAGCGTCGCGGATTAGGTGCGGATGCGTTCAGGGTGCGTTCAGTGAAAATGCTGCATTTTTGTATGCGTGTGCAGTCAGTTTTATCTGCGCTTGCGTTGCGTTTTTGTGCGGGTGACATGCAGATTGCATGCGTTTTTCACGCGCATGAAAAAAAACTGAACCCTCCTCTGTGGTCACCTGTTCCTTGCCAACACATATAAATTCTCCCCTTTTTGGTTTTAAATGGTGGGACAGCTCATGTATCTTGTGTTTGATAGATATTTGTAGTCTGTGTTTGATTTTGGCAGTAGGATTTTCCTTTGCAGGATGTCTACTTTCCGTATTTCTTCTACTGACCATGTTTTTTTGCACTGGCTTGTTTTTCGTTTTTGGGGTGAGCGCCCCGATATGATCGAGGAAGAGCCACCAAGAAAGCGGATGTGGGTGCACCCTATCATTTCCCAGCGGGCATGCAAAGGTCAATTTGTGTCTTTGTTTTCTGACCTCCGTGCGCACCCCGACAAGTTCTTCAATTATTGCCGCATGTCGGTGGCAACCTTTGACCGTTTGTTGGGGGAGCTGCGTCCTGCTCTCCTTTTCCAGGACACCAACATGCGGCAGAGTGTGTCACCTGAAGAACGTCTGATTGTTACTTTAAGGTAAGACAATCTGTTCCTTTTGTTTTCATTTGCCCAGACTCCCTTTGTGTCTAGGTCCTATTTGTAGTCTAGTTTGGGTTCTTACAAACATTTCCTTTGTAATGTAGAACTAATTGATAGTATTGGCCAGGTTTTATCTCTTTAATATGTATTGTAAATTTAATTGAGACCATAATGAAGTTCCGCGGGGGGAGGAGGGGGTGGTTTGGGCTGCATGTTAATCCTGCATGTAATGATGAGGATCTCTCACCTGTGTGGATATGTTAGGGGCTGTTCACATATCAGTTATTTGATCAGTTTTTTTCCATCAGTTTATTTCTGTCCAAACCAGGACTGGACACTAAACAGAGATCCTGTGTAATGAAAAGTTCTGCACCTGTTTGGTGTTTTTGAAGCACACCTTGTTTTGGCTACAAATACCTTATGTGTGAACAACCCACAAATTTTTTGGAAGGTGTGTTATCCAAGAGTTTGGCTTGGTTTTAATGGAAAGCGGTAAGAATGTGTGTGTTATTTCTAATTTTTTTTTTTTAATTTTCTCTTTTCAGATATCTGGCGACTGGGAATTCCTTTTCTTCCCTCCATTATGAATTTCGTTTGGGGACCTCCACTATTGCTGGCGTGGTACGTGCTACCTGTTCCGCCATTTGGTTGTGCCTGAAAGCTTCTGTGCTGCCACATCCAACCAGACAGCAGTGGCTTGATATAAGC
>ONZH01024472.1:0-32349 GCA_900303285.1 Rhinella marina | reverse complement strand
AAAAAAAATATGGCTCTCAGAAAATGGCAACACAAAAAAAAGATTTTATTCTGTTCAAAAATAAATCTAATGTGTAAAATTTAATAAAAATAAAAATGGTAGACATATTGGGTATCGCCGCGTCAGTAATAACCTGCTCTATAAAAAAATTACATGAGATGGCCCCCCAGGTGAATGCTGTAAAAAAAAATTAAAAAAACAATGCCAAAACAGACATTTTTTTCCCTCTTGCCACACAAAAAGTGTAATAGCAGGCAATCAAAAAGGCATATTTAACCCAAAATAGTACCAATCAAACTGTAATCTTTTCCCGCAATAAATGAGACCCTACCTGAGACAATTGCCAAAATAAAAAAAATATGGCTCTCAGAAAATGGCAACACAAAAAAAGATTTTATTCTGTTAAATAAATCTGTGTAAAATTTAACAAAAATAAAAATGGTAGACATATTGAGTATCGCCGCATCCATAACAACCTGCTCTATAAAAAATTTTTCCCCCTCAGGTGAATTCTGTAAAAAAAAATTAAAAAATACTATGCCAAAACAGCTATTTTTTTTCACCTTGACTCACAAAAAGTGTAATACCAAGCGATAAAAAAGTCTTATGTACCCCAAAATGGTACCAATGAAAACATCCCATAACCTCATCCTGCAAAAAATGAGACCCCACATAAGACAATAACTCAAAACAATAAAATCAATGACTCCTGCAAACCAATCCATCAAAATCTGTGCTGCAAAATCCATATAGTGCTCCTTCTGTTCTGAGTCCTGCCATGTGCCCCCACAGCAGTTTGCCACCACATATGGGGTGTTGCTGTATTCAGGAGAAAATGGCGAAACAAATTATGGGGTGCTTTTCTCCTGTTACCCCTTGTGAAAATGAAAAATTTGGGGCTAAAGCAACATTTTATTGGAAGAAGTGAAACTTTTTATTTTCACAGCCAAGTGTTTCCAAATTCCATAAAACGCTTTGGGGGTCAAAGTGGCCAGTACCCCCCTTAATATATTCTTTGAAGGGTGTAGTTTCCAAAATGGGGTCACTTTTTGAGGGTTTCCACTGTAGGGGTACGTCAGGGTCTCTCAATTACAAAATGGTGCCTAAAAACCATTCTAGCAAAATCTGCCTCCAAAATTTGTATGGCGCTCCTTTCCTTCTGACCACTGCCACAAACCCATAGAGACGTTTACCACCACATATGGGGTATTTCTGTAAACTGTAGAATCAGAGCAATGTATATTGAGGTTTAGTTTGCTGTTGTTAACCCTTGCTATGTTGCAAGAAAAAAATTATTAACATGAATAATCTGCCAAAAAAGTGACATTTTGAAATTTCACCTCCATTTTTCATTAATTCTTGTGGAACACCTCAAGGGTTAACAAAGTTTGTAACATCAGTTTTTTATAATTTGAGAGGTGTAGTTTCTAAAATTGGGTAATTTATGGGTGGTTTCCATTATGTAAGCCCCTCAATTATATCTGAATTGGTGCTTAAAAAATGGTTTTGGAAATTTTGTTGAAAATTTGAAAAATGGCTTCTAAACTTCTAAGCCTTCTAAAGTCCTAAAAAAGTAAAATGACATTTATAAAATGATGCCAACATAAAGTAGACATATGGGGAATGTAAAATAATAACTATTTTTGGAGGTATTACTATGTATTTTGAAAGTAGAGAAATTGAAATTTGGAGATTTGCAAATATTTCCAAATTTTTGGTAAATTTGGTATTTTTTAATAAATAAAAATGAAATATTTTGCCACAAATTTACTACTGTCATGAAGCACAATATGTGATGAGAAAACAATCTCAGAATGGCTTGAATAAGTAAAAGCGTTCCAAAGTTATTACCACATAAAGTGACACATGTCAGATTTGCAAAAAATGGCCTGGTCAGGAAGGTGAAAACAGGCCCGGGGTTGAAGGGGTTAAAGGGGGTTTCTAGTTTGCAATTACAAGGTGTTTCAAAAGTATGGACACTTGAACAAAAGGAAAACAGTGGTTTGGAATGTCATCCTGTGTGTGGCATGTTGCTAAGGGGAAGGGGAAAAATCTGTGAGGCTCAGTGTCCAGCACGGTGGTCACTTTGAAAGCTGCCATCTTGGAACCAAGTTGATATTTTCAAATGGGAAGGATGCATATGGCTTATGTATCTGATAGAAAATTTGACAAGGAATCCAAATCTGTTCTTAAATTACCATACCTTTTTACTGCCAAAGTTATTAACAATTTTCTCATTTTGTTACAGACACAGATACGCCTGTAAGATTAATTCCTGAGTCACTGCAGCAGATTTCAATGATCTGCACCATAACAGACTACTCACACACCATGGCACAGTTGGCAAATTTCTTGCTTAATTTCACTAACCAGTGTGTTGTACCTGTCAAAAAGCAAACTTAAAAAAACTGCCACAGACGAAGCAACAGTGACCGTCCTGGCATCCTTCAGCAACATCATTGCACCTGACATCTGTCACAGGAAAATGGAGTGAGTTAAACCACCATCAGTCAGATACTGGCTACGCATAAATGACACCCATACAAGATCCAGTTGCTGCATCATCTAAATGTGGATGATGCCGATCACCCTCTTGAACTTGTGGAATGGGTGTCACAGCAATTGCAACGGAACCCAAATTTTGTAGGTCCAACACAGAAGCTGTTTGGCTTCACTTGGCAATGCAACTGTGCCCTGAAGGATGGGTGGACTGTTAAGGTGCCAAGCATTGAAATCCTCTTCAATGACTCGCCTATTGCTTTCTCCAGAGATCAGCGCCTCTATCCTCTCCTTGCATGTTAATCTCGCAGCCATATCTGTGTCTGTAACAAAGAAAACATTTTTTTAAAACTTTGGCAGGAAAACAGTACTTCACATTTAAGATTTAGATTCCTTATCAAATTCTCTATCAGACACATATGTCACATGCACCCCTTCCTATTTGAAAATATCGACTTGGTTCCAAGACGGTGGCTTTCAAAATGGCCATTATGTTGGACACTGCCCCTCACAGGTTTGTCCCCTTCCCCTTAAAAACATGCTATACACAAGATGGCTTTTGCAACCACCATTTTCTATTTATTTAGGTGTCTCCATACTTTTGGACCACCCTGTACATCAAAATAATAATTCGTACTTATTATTATAATGTACTTATTTTACCTTTAGCTCATATCATCTGTTTTATGGTCAGATGACTATGTTTCTTATTTCCTGTGATGTGTCCATGGGTGGGGCAGTGATAGGGTAAGATCTGTCTAACTAGCTGGTTGGGAGGAGCTATGAACTAGTAAGGCATTGTAGGGGCAGTGCTGGAGCTGTAACAGAAAAAGGAGAAGTGCATCATAGGTTTGGCTGGATACAGGGACAGGAAGTGTTACATACAGGATGTTAAAAAAACAGAGGGATTTGTTTATAGGTTAGGAGAGTCCAAATTGGAAATAAGCATGGGGAAGATGTGCATGAGGTAGACAAATACATGAATCTATATGTTAAATACAATAGTAATCACAGAAAATCCCTTTAAGGTACAAAGTGAAGGAGAAGGGCTGAAAGAACAAAAGGTTCGACATACAGAGATTAGTTTAGAGATGGCAGAGACTTGGCACCCCCACTGATCCGCTGTTACCCTTAAGTGAGTAGGAATTGAAGCTGCAGTAATCCCCTGCAGCTTCCTTTAACAGTGACCTCTACAGTGGCCCGCCCCTTTAACAGTGCCCTCTACAGCTGCCCGCCCCTTTAACAGTGACCTCTACAGCTGCCCGCCCCTTTAACAGTGACCTCTACAGAAGCCCGCCCCTTTAACAGTGACCTCTACAGCAGCCCGTCCCTAGCTAGAGTGGCCACTGTCTTCACCCCAGAAAGCCAGACCTCACCAGCCATTCCCCCAAACGTGAAACAGAGCCCCCAGTTCCCATGAAGACACACCACTAAACGTGAGGCCACACCCCCTGGCTCCATGAAGACACGGAGGAGAAGCTGTCTGAGTGTGAGCTACTGAAAGGGTGGACATCCCTGTGTCTGTCCAGGCACTGCGTCGGACGGAGAACACTGGACTCTGGCCACCATAACATCAGCCTGCCCCTAGGGTGGCCAGAGGTCTTGTTTTAGGCTGGACAGTCTGGCTTTCAGACTCCCTGTCCTCTGTCACGCGCAGGGCCTGGATGGACACAGGGATGTCCTTTTGAACAGCTCACTCTCAGACAGCAGCACTGTGCAGTCTGAGCAATGAGCTGCAGGGAGAAAGTCACCCTCCCCCCACCCCTGCAGCTGAAAGAAGGTGATTTTTACCTATATTTTTTAATCCCGGTCAAATGCGGCATGGAAGGGGCGTGGCCTGACAGAGTCAGGGGCGTGACTTAGTGGAATCTGGGGGTGGGGCTTTTAAGTCCTTCTTTTGACGGTGGCCTGAATTACAGGTCGATGCCATAGTAATTTAGGAGGAAGGTGGGTAGCAGTTGAAGAATACATCTTTTATTACTACTGAAAAGTAAATATGTGAAATTTACATTATATGAGGTAATGATTGATGATGAATTAGTCTAAAACATAAGTTATATTTATGGTAACTGAAATACCCCTTTACCATTGTCATCCACAGTGCTCTGCCTCTTTAATTCAGACCTACAGCAGTGAACTGGCTAGGTTGTCATAGAAACCTGGTGTGTGGAGACTGCCTGTGAGCTTCTATTGGCTGATAAGGGTCATGTGACCAGGCTACTATTGGCTAATGCATTTTTTGGGAATATCTCAGGAACGGTACGTCCTGGAGAGCTGAAAACTGTTCTAAAACCTTTCTGGACACCTGATGTACATGTGTGCCAAATTTTGTGATTGTAGCTGCAGCGGTGCGGATTCCTTTAGCGGACATACACACACACAAACATACACTCAGCTTTATATATTAGATTTTATAAAAGTTGTTCACTTTAGACAATTCCTTTTTATTAGATAGTCCATATTTGCAATCTTATGACAGGCTGTCCCACTGCTGAAACCCCCATAGATCAACTTCAACCTACAGGTGTGGCTTTTGAATAGCCTAACATTAAGACCACTTCAGACTACTGTATCTTCAGCTAGAAGTATTACATGTAAGGTGGATGTACAGAGGGAGGTGGAATGCTGTGAACCTCTGTGACACTAATGCCAGGGTTCAGTCTTTTTATACATGACCCAGGGCAGTTCCCAAGATGCCAAATTAGGCTGTAATTGCCTAATATTGTTAAAATATAGGACTACAGTAAGACGTGAGATCAACTTCTTTTAAAGGGTTATCCCATGACTAATGTAAAAAATTAAAATTGGACATCATATACTACATGACAATCTCTTTCTAACAAACCTAGAACCAGCACTGTACCTCACATGGATCCAGAGATCTCCCCATTCATTGCTCTGCTACATTTATTTGAAGCTGAAAGCTCAAGGGGAGTGTCTTTTCTGCTGCAGCTAAGGAGGCGTGTTCATGCTCTCCCTATCACAGCTGAGAAGGCAGTTGAAGGATGAAACTGAGCATGTGTGGCCATCTCAGTGAGCAGGTCAAAGAAAAAACAAAGAGCAGTTAACATTATAGAGATACATTGTATTAAATAACTCAGTGTCTATGCTAAACTTTTAATTACATGCAATTACAAAAGTATTCAGATCCAGGTGCTGATTTGAAAACTGTAGAATATTGTTCATGGGACAACCCTGTTTAGAAAGCTGAATTAAAATAATAATAATAATAATAATAATAATAATAATAATAATAATAATAATAATAATAATAATAAATTATATTGCTCTTTGGACATTATTCTCAATGGTGTATTATTGTACTAACGGGACTTCAGAACACATCAAGTCACTATATTCTCATTCTGTTTATTTCAATTGGGACCCACATTCCATGTTTTACATGTGTGTGTCGATTGGTTATTTATTTCATTGTTTCACTCTAAACTGCTAATGAAGCCCCTGATAAACCTCAGATAACACACTCACTAAGGGGCAGATTTGCCGTAGACTCTACAGGGAAATTTCCTATGGGCCACCGTCCAGAAGGGCTGCCAGACAGGTAAGTGGTGATTTGTCTCTCTGAGAGTTAATTAACATGAGGGGAGTCAAATAGTTATGTACCTGGCCGGCAACCACAGGTACCCTCCTGATTAAGTTGTATTGCCATCCTGAGGCAACCGAAACAGGAGGACACAATGTGGCATCTGGTGCAAGCCACCACAGAGGGGCAGCTTCTGAGAAGTATTTTTTGTTGTTGGGGCATTATTTTGTGCTGCACTGCTGTTTTCAATGTTGTTGGGAATAGGGTTTCTTAGGGCAGCTTCAACACTATTAGGTCGGCAGTTCTGCTTTAGGTAGGTACAAGTAAGGACACCTTAGAATTTTTGGGGTAAATTGTTTTTTGGACTAGGGAATATTATACTGTGTTATTAAAGGTTAAGTTTTAGGGGGAATTTCTAACCTATTATTTCTCCAATATATTATGAAATAGATCACATCATTGATGGCAATATTATCCTGTTGAACCTGTGGGCAATTAAAAATTATTTAACCAATAACTGGCAAATTTCCCACTTCTGTATCTGTAGGTGGATTTAAATGAACACAAATTATATGCAGTTGTAGTAACCAGCCTGTGCATCACACATTTCTACACATAATAATTAATTTATCCACATTGCTTGCAATTTGTACGGAGGACATAGGGAGAGAGAACATATGTTGCAAAGTTAAATTGGTATCTTACTCAAGAGGTGTCTTAGAACGGAATGTACAAATACTACATTAATACCATATGTCTCAGCTGGATTTACCTATGTAATATTTACCCATTCATGGAGAAAAGCGGTAAACAATCTTGTGTATTTACCGGTTCACGTCATAGATGCAGCAGATCATTTTTTAGTGCACAGCAAGGATTTTTCTGGTACATTTTCCTTACATATCAAAAATAAAGTGATTTACAAAACTGTAAGGAATAGAAATCTAAGCGAAAAAGTTTATAGACAAAAGAAGGAGATTTTACACAACAGATCAACTGAAAGAATTTCAGTTGTACATTAAAGCTATTGACAGGACCATCCTCTGAGGTATAACAAGACATAAGTTCCTGTTCTTACCTGAAATTCTAAATACAAAAAATGATAAAGTGCATTACTAGTTCCCTTTGTCCTCCATTACTACTTGACAAGCCTGCACAATGAAACTCATGTATTGTGATGGCATAACAAGTGTTGACCAACTAATCATCATGGTCACTTGGTATGCCATCAATTGTATAAGGCATATCATTATGCAAGAAGGTCATCAAAGCCAGGTGAAGCATGGGAATGGATGAGACTTGTTAGGGTAAGTATATTATGAAATTAATTATTTTTTAAATATCTTCTTGATATTCTTGAAAAACTGCTTTAATCATCATAGTATTTTTTATAGTAAGTAAGATTTGTGAAAACATGTTTATGTGAATGGCCACCTTTTAACACCATGTTATTTTTAGGTCTCATGTTTCATACAGATTGATTTTTTAATATGTATTTGCAGAAGCTGAGGCTGTATTTTTCTGATTTTATGCCCCAAATCTCCTGTGCAGCCTTGGGGTTAATTCTTCCACCACCAGTAGGGGGAGCTGAAAAGCTTAGTGCATACTTTGCTAGTCTTGAGTTCAGTATATAAACAGTATGAATGCAGTAAGCTGAGATAACAATTCACTAAAGATTTCCACCTAACCCTATAGCACTACTATTACAGTGTAGCTGTCAAAATACTTTTGACATATCATTAGTTTTGATTGGTAGAGGTCTGGGAACATGTCTTCAGATGGTTAGGATAGTCAGCACACCTGAGCACCTCTATCTCTTTACTTTAGCAATCATTAGGCGTTTCAGCACCCAAATCCCCATCAATCCAAACTTTTAACACGTCAAAGAAATAACATTTACACTTTAAAAATTGTTTTACCCCTCCCCCCCAAAAAAAAAAAAATTGCCTTATATATGTAAACATATAATTAAATCAGAGTTACAGTAGTAGCAAAAGTAGTCAAGTTCAAGGGATGTACTCACTTTTGATGCCAGCAGTTTGGATATTAATGGCTGTGTGTTGATTTATTTTGAGGAAACAGCAAATTTACACTGTTACAAGCTGTACACTGACTACTTTACATTGTATGAAAGTGTAAAATCTTCAGTGTTGTCCCATATAAAGATATAATTAAAAAAAATTCCAAAAATGTGAGGGGTGTACTCACTTTTGTTAGATGCTTGTATATACCATACTACATGTACATAATGGAATGCAAATATACAGTACTTCCAATGAATATTTTTAGTATTTTATTACAAATGTTCCTTATTACTAATTACTTGTTTTCTTTTATGATTAAATATAAAATGAAATAATTATGAAAATAGTTATTGTGAAAAGGGGGAAAAATGAAGTTCTATATAATAACATGAAGCAGGCTTGGACTGGCCCACAGGGGTACAGTTGAATCTCCTGGTGGGCCCTTAGTCCTCTAACCTGTACACAAGTGCCACATAGCACAGTAGACTTACTACGATACATATAGATAGGCAGTATACAGCACATCAACCAGCCTAAGTTCATAAAAACTGGGTAGAATATTTAAGAAACTCCCCAGTGTATTATTATAGACATGTTCCTGTGGCTGAGATTACTTATAGGTACAGAGGCAGGACAGCCAGTGTCCTCCTTTCCCAGGGTATGTCTGCTACTGTGTGAGCAGTTAATATTTGGATATATTCGTATGGTGTACCCTAGACAGCCCAGTCAAACACTGGCATGAAGCCATCCATCATAGTTGTAATAAAAATAATAATAATGCTCATACAAAGAAAACATATAAAATGTCTACAGCAATGTCCTATTTCATTATATCTCTCTAAAGTCAGCAAAATTGTCTTAATCCTCATGTAGATGTCTCTAAAATCGGCACTGACTCCCTACTGAACAATCAAGGTACTTATGTAGACTATGCCACACTTCAGTTTGAACTTCAGTCTTAGTTATAACTCTCAATAAAGAGAAAAGAAGCAGCCCTTAACACCACCCATGAAAATAGCTGTAGAAATATGGCTCTGGGCTACACAATCACCTAGTACGAATGACCATCTAACAAAGAATGCCACTTAGCCAGACTCAAGGTGAAAGTTGCAATAGAATGCTCTCTTTAATCCATACTAGGAAAATGTGTATACCTGGAAGGTGTACAGTCGTCACATTATGGACATTTTCCGAGTATTCTTTACAATGTACAATTGTATAGTGGCTGTGTTTGGTATTGTAGCCCAGGCGCATTCACTTGAATGGGACTGAGCTGCATATAGGCCATGTGACTGATGAGACAGACATTACAGGTGATATAAACAGGTGATTGATGTGGTGCTGGGAGTCGGATCCCTCCTGATCTGATGACCTACCCTGAGGCTAGGTCTCAATATTGTACTCCTGGAAAATTTCTTTACGATTAGTCTCTGACCAAATAGCTACATGTAGAGATGAGAAAATTGATTCTGAATTAGTCTTGAATTTTCCAAAAATGTGGACTCCAGCCAAATGCAAATCTTGTGCGATTTGATTCAGATAAATCTGTGAAATTGGAAGCCACCATTTTATGGGTCAGACAGAGAAAAAGCATTTACACCAAAAAGGGATAACTTTTGGACCATGTTTTAATTTAAAAATAAAATCCAGCAGTGCAGTATCTTTTTAAACAGTCCGTTTCTTACCTCCTGCTACCATCTGGAAACCCACAGCCAAATATATCACTGTCACTTTGACATTACTGATACTGTATTGGTGATCAAGTGCTTTAAATGGGTTGGATACAGTCCTAGTAGACCTCAGAGTGTCATACACAACTTTTCAGGGCAATCTGAGCACTTCTGAAACAGGTGGAATTTATTTGTACCCAAATGTAATCTGCTGACCGATTCGTTAGAATTGGACTCAAAACAAATTTCAAGAAATTTGCTCATCTCTGGTTGTGTATGCTGGTGAATGGAGCTCTTCTCATAGTCCATGCAGTATTTTACTTGTTATAGTAGTTTCTGCTCTAGATTTGCACTTTATACTGTGAATATGGTCATCAGTAATCATTTACAGCTATTTTGAAGGCTTATTAAGCTGCTTTGGGTCACCCAGTCGCCAAAGATTCACACAAGTACACAAAACACTTCCCTGCTCTCTATTCCCAGGTCCCTTATACTTTTTCAATGTCTGTGAATTTTCTGTATGTGTTTCTGGTAAAAACACTTAGGATTTCTGTTTGTTATACTACAGAATAGGTTAATACAAGAAATCGATGATTGTTGCCTGACCAGGGGTGCACCTAGCTTTTTTACTGCCTGAGGCGAAAACTGAAATGGCACCCCCCCTCCCAATGCCAATTTCTTAACCTAACACCTTTGCCACAATAAAAGAGCTCATTGCCCATGGCCCTTCAGCTGCCCCCTCTCTTGCCCCTACCTGGTGCTACCTGAGGCAATCGCTTCACCTGGCCACATTGGTGGTACACCCCTGTGCCTGACATTCTCTTTGATATTGGCTGGCCATTCCACATATTGCCAGTGCCTGCAACGACCAAAAAAATACAATGTAGCAGGTAAACTTTTCCATAAATGCTTAATTTGCTAGTGGTCTGCATGTACCAAGCTCTTTTTAAATTTCAATAAAATGAGCTTTGACAACTAAAATAATATGGTGAATGAATGGTATGACTTTTTATACCAGAAACTGGCGTAAAGAGCTTGCGTGCCATAATTTTGTGACTTTTAAAAAACCTGTGGGCCTACTTTTAGGGTGCATGTAGCGTTTGTACTCCGCCCTCGCCGCCGGGGAGTGGCAGAGGTGGGGTGGAGCTTCCACAGCATATTCACTATCATTTACACCCCTTTCCTGATGTTAATGATAATTGAGATCTACTCCAGTTAGGGACTAGGCGAATCCTTGTTGGGGCAGCGGGATATCAAAGACTATATTAAAACTGCCATTGTTTTTAATAACGTTCGCAAAAATACATCACTCCACAAAACTATGAGAGAATATTTGGTCTTTTGATAGGTGTTCCTGGATCCTATTGCACATCACAGCAGAGAATAGGACAAAATGTGCTCTTGTAATTTATGTAAAGTTTCTGCAGCTCACCACCTCAGCCTAACCTCATTCCTATTTAGTGCTAATATCGTTGGAGGAAGCAGTCACATGCTGTTTGTGACATCACATTGGACATTGCCAGCACATGCTAAGTATTTACATGCAGTGATGGTCACCATAGGGGTCCAAACAAGACATAACTTGAAGCTCCTGGCTTCAATTCAAAATCTGAAACCTCCTACCATGGGCCATTTGGGCTATCTTTGCACCCCCTGGTTCCAGAGCTGGATGGCTGTATATAAAATCTTGGTATTCCATGATCCATTATGCAATGTTAAAGTAATGATTTCATATCTTCATTGTTATGCGTACACTCCTGCTTTTTTATCATGTACGTTTTTAATATCTAAGGTCAATCACAATTTTATGTGAAGATGATGTTCAAAACTCAGTAGCCATATTGTTAGGAAGTGGGCCATCAATCCAGAGCACTTAATCTGCAATTTTTGACCTGTATTCTAATAATGTGGTTTAGCCTTGTCGTTCACATAGTCAACATAGGCATCTGTGTGGCAAGTGATACACAACAGCCTTTGAGCATATTGCACATATACATACCATATGCTGTGTATATGTGTTTGGAATGAAAGAAGCGTAAGTTCAATGTGAATAGTGTCCATAATGGCAGCCTGCACTTATCTGTTGAATATATCTAGTCTACCTACTGTGAGTCGCCAAAGAACACAAAGAACCATACAACAAAGGAAGTTTGCCGGCACATTTTGAAGGATGAGAAATGTCAAGGCAGCCAGAAGAAGCCTATTCATTTCAAAATACAAATAAGAGGTTGTCTGAGATTGCATTTATGGCTACAAAAATATGTGATTTTCCAAGTGTTCATTGTGAGTACTCTGTGTATCGTTCACAGTACTGGGGTTTGACAGGAAATAATGGCAGGAAATAAGGATCTTTAACATCTGTCGAGGCAGAGCAGATTAGAAAGGACAGGGGCACTGGTGGGAAGTTTGCTGGAACATCTAGTCTGATTCCAAAATGTCATTTGTGGTGTCATTATACAAGTCAATTTATCTCTAGGACAGTAATCACATTTCCACAGTGGAATTAGGAGTATAAATCCTATTGTGCATAGCTGCTGTATACCCTTCGCACCACATACAAACAAGAAAGACTAAAGTAAATATCAGTAAATGGCTCTGTTTGTTTTGTGTTCATTTAGGATGCAAATTGGTTGGATATTGGCAATAATCACAACTTTATTTTCTTCTTAAATGTCATTGTATTATTTGCTTTCCTAATTTGTTTATTATGTGAGATGTGTTTTATGTAGACTGGAGCCATGCATTCAGCATTCTGAATTGGGACCTCTCAATAGACCATTGTTTGACAATGGGGCCACACATTAAAGGGATTTTCTTGGACTCAAATATTGCTGACCTATCCTATGTATAAAATCATGTATGGGACACAGTTACTGAGGCACCTTTTAGGATCTCTTCATCATGGGGCTGTTGTTTTGCCTTATTTATCAGGACATCTGACAGCTAAGACAATTAAATTACATTCATTAGGCAGGAATTCTGGATGCTTTGTTTATGTACACATGTATAGCTTGGGAAATGGATGGCCTACTGTATCTTGGTACAGGCTACTATTTTATTGACTGCTGGGTCTTATTTTACATTTTTGATCTTATAGCTTGGGAAATGGATGGCTTGTGTTGAAACAGCTTACTACTTTACCAATGGTTTAATCTTATTTTACCTTCTTGATTTGGTCATCACAATGTTTCAATTAGAGTTGATTCCATATGGGCAATGATGATGGTGACATTATTTAATCCACCATGCATTTTTTCCCACTTTCATGGTGGTGTAGCCACTTTATTGATTTATATTTGTGAATTTGTGAACTCTATACTTTAAGTAATACATGCTATGACTACTTGTATGACATTGGCCATGTGTGTACAAGTCTAACAGCCCTGGTATCATTATTTAATAAACATTGTTTTGAACGTTTAAAGGTTTAAAGTATCTTTCGTTCTTGCTTTATTGTTTTTAAGGGATTTATATACTGCCTATGCCCCCCTAATGGTGGAGTGTGGTTTTTGGTCTTCTAGTGGTATATGCTGCTTTTTGCTTCTAATTTGTTGCTCATAGATGTAATTTACACTATAAGAGACATATTAAATCAAATCAAAGAATATTTTATTTGGCTCAGTGGTTTTACTATCCTGAGAATAGGTCATCAGTATTGAACTCTTGGAAAATCTCCACTCAAAATATGAACACCCTGAAAATTCAGGTTTTACAGCATATCCTTACCTCTTGAAAGCATTAGGACTATCTTCATAATACTATTCCAGACTATGACACTATACTTGCATCTACAATTTGGCTGTGTCAGTTGTGGTGTAATCTTATGAAAAGGTCTTTACTAGTGATGAGGAAATGAATTCAAAATGAATCAGTTTTGTCCTGAATTTCACAAAAACTCTTTTTACAAAAAATCCTAAATTTTGGCGGTTCTCTTAGGACAAATTGCACAAAGCAACACTACATTTTACATTTACAATTCAGTACACTAGTGAGAAAAACAGGGCAAAGAACATGAAGATGAAGGATCACCTGATCTCCCCGGCCACCAGGCTTGCCTACAATGGAGTCAGCAGCCTGATAGCCAATCAATATAGAAGGTATTAACTAGTTTAGCTCTGTGCTAGCTCTGAAGCACAGACGACATTGTGATCTCAGCCACTGATGTGGTAGGTGTCTGTCGTGTTTCTTGATATACATAGCTATTAGACACACAAACCACACAATTTAGGGTCTCACATGTAAAGTGTAAGAATTGTCAAGAAGATATATTTTGTTAGGTAGATTGAAAAACTAGGCAGAAAGGTTTTGGTTTAACACCAGGGACAGTATATGGACAGTTAGTGTACTTGTTGTCTGAAGCCAGGGCTGGAACTATTCATAACATCATGAGCTTTTAAAGGGTTTCTGTCACCATGTTTGACCATATTAAACCAGATGACATTTGCAATGCGCAAATGTCACCTGATGGCTAATATGGCCTTCTTTTTAAGATTTGTGTCCCCGTTTTCTTAAAAAATCTACTTTTGTAATATGCAAATTACCTTCACTAGTGCACCTAGTAGCACCGTTTTCCCCACCTTCTATATTTCGTCATTAGCGCTGATTGACAGGTTGATGCAGCTCGCTCTATCTGCTGCTGGCCCTGTCAGCGCTGCAAATCCCACGCCTGCGCCATGGGTCCACCATTCGGCGCAGGTGCAGTGAGTGCAGCTGGCTGCCGGGTTCCCGGCTTCCTAACTGAACTACGCCGCCTTCTCTTCCGGGTGTAGTGTGACGTCATCGGCGCAGGCGCAGTGAGGAAGCCGGGAGCCCACAGGGCCAGCAGCAGATAGAGCGAGCTGCATGGACCTGTCAATCTGCGCTGATGACGAAATATAGAAGGTGGGGAAAATGGAGCTACTAGGTGCAGGGTTACCGCCCCTTGCACCTAGTGAAGGTAATTTGCATATTACAAAAGTAGATTTTTTTAGAAAACGGGGACACAAATCTTAAAAAGAAGGCCATATTAGACATCAGGTGACATTTGCGCATTGCAAATGTCATCTGGTTTAATATGGTCAAACATGGTGACGGAAACCCTTTAAAGAGTAAGTGCTCTTTTTATGTGCACAATCCAGCATTTTCGTCCAAAAAGCTGTTGCAATTTTCTGTTGCATCTCCCTTCATTAGAATTTCACTTATCTCTAGTTATTACCATCTAGACATTTACGACATATCCACAGGATATGCCATAAATGTCTTATAGGTGAGGCTTCCACCTCTGGAGAACAGGGTTTCACTTCTATGGGTGTTCCAAAAACAGTTGCTATAGTAACATAGTAACATAGTAACATACATAGTTTATAAGGCCAAAAAAAGACATCTGTCCATCCAGTTCGGCTGTTATCCTACAAGTTGATCCAGAGGAAGGCAAAAAACCCTGCGAGGTAGTAGCCAATTTTCCCCACTTTAGGGAAAAAAATTCCTTCCCGACTCCAATCAGGCAATCAGAATTACTCCCTGAATCAACCACACATCTCTAGTAACTGTAACCTGTAATATTATTACCCTCCAGAAATACATCCAGGCCTCTCTTGAACTCTTTTAGTGAACTTACCATCACCACCTCCTCAGGCAGAGAGTTCCATAGTCTGACTGCTCTTACTAAAGAATCCTTTTTCTATGTTTGTGTACAAACCTTCTTTCCTCCAGACGCAGAGGATGTCCCCTCATCACAGTAACAGTCCTGGGGATAAATAGATCATTGGAGAGATCTCTGTACTGACCTCTGATATATTTATACATAGTTATTAGATCTCCCCTCAGTCATCTTTTTTCTAAAGTGAATAGGCCTAATTTTGATAACCTTTCTGGGTACTTTAGTCCACCCATTCCAATTATTACTGTAGTTGACCTCCTCTGAACCCTCTCCAGCTCTGCTATGTCTGCCTTGTTCACAGGAGCCCAGAACTGTACACATTACTCCATGTGTGGTCTGACTAGTAATTTGTAAAGTGGCAGGACTATGTTCTCATCATGGGCATCTATGCCTCTTTTGATGCAACCCATTATCTTATTGGCCTTGGCAGCAGCTGTCTGACACTGGTTTCTACAGCTTAGTTTGCTGTTCACTAAAATTCCTAGGTCCTTTTCCATGTCAGAGTTACCCACTATTTTACCATTTAGTATGCACTGGTGACTTGCATTATTCCTTCCCATATGCATAACCTTACATTTGTCAGTGTTAAACCTCATCTGCCACTTCTCTGCCCAAGCCTCCGGTCTATCCAGATCCATCTGTAGCAGTGTACTGTCTTCTTCTGTGTTAATTACTTTACACAGTTTAGTGTCTTCTGCAAAAATTGATATTTTACTGTGCAAGCCTTCTACAAGATCATTAATAAATATATTAAAGAGAATAGGGCCCAATACTGACCCCTGTGGTACCCCACTAGTGAGTGACCCAATCTGAATATGTGCCGTTAATAACCACCCTCTGTTTTCTATCACTGAGCCAGTTACTTACCCACATACAGACCAGGCCAAGCCACTAACCTTTTATGTGGTAGAGTGTCAAATGCTTTGGAGAAGTCCAGATATACGACATCCATTGGTTCGTCGCGGTCCAGTCTAGAACTTACCTCCTTATAGAAACTGATTAAATTAGTTTGACATGACTGATCCCTTATGAAGCCATGCTGATATGGAGTTATTTGCTTATTTTCATTGAGGAACTCCAAGATAGCATCTCTTTAGAAAACCTTCAAACAGTTTACGACAGATGTTAAACTTACCGGCCTATAGTTTCCAGGCTCTGTTTTCGGACCCTTTTTGAATATTGGCACCACATTTGCTATGCGCCAATCCTGTGGAACACTCCCTGTCAGTATAGAGTCCTTAAATATCAGAAATAAGGGTCTGGCGATGACATTACTTAATTCTCTTAGGATACGGGGGTGTATGCCATCCGGTCCTGGCGATTTGTCTATTTTAATCTTTTTAGGATGCCGCTTTACTTTTTCCTGGGTCAGACAGGGCACTTTTGAAGGGGAATTTACTTTTATATTCTGCATTTCATGTGACAGATTATTTTCCTCAGTGAATACAGTGGAGAAAAAAGATATTTAGTAGCTTTGCTTTCCCCTCATCGCTCTCTGCAACTCCCCCCTCATTACTCTGTAAGGGGCCGACACCTTCAGGTTTATACTTTTTACCATTTATATAATTAAAGAACATTTTAGGGTTATTTTTACTCTCTAGTTTGGCTGTTTTTATTTGTCTTTTACATATTCTATTTTTTTCCTTATAGTTTTTCAATGCTTCCTCGCTCCCCTCCTGTTTTAGTGATTTAAATGCTTTCTGTTTGTCATTTATTGCTTTCTTTACAGTTCTGTTTATCCACATTGGTTTTTTCTTGTTCCTTAACCTTTTATTCCCATAAGGTATGTACCTCTCACAATTAGATATTAGGATGCTTTTAAAATTATCCCATTTTGTGGCTGTATTTTTATTTTTGAGGATTTTGTCCCAGTTAGTTAGGCCTATGGCCTCTCTTAGTTGGCTAAATTTAGCTTTTTTGAAGTTTGGTATTTTTGTTCCTCCCTGAAGAAACGCTCTTTTGAATGACAATTTGAAGGTTATTACATTATGGTCACTATTTCCCAGGTGTCCCCCAACCTGCACATCTGTTATTCTGTCAGGTCTATTGGTTAATACTAAGTCCAGTATGGTCGGGTCCTGAACCAGTTGGGAAAGGTAATTGTCTTTGGTTATTTCCAAGAACCTGTTTCCTTTATGAGATATACAGGTTTCAGTTTCCCAGTCTATATTTGGGTAGTTGAAATCCCCCATAATAACAACCTCATTATGTTTTTCCCCCTCATCTATTTCATTTAGAAGTAGATTTTCTGTGGACTCCACATGTTAATGTCCCTCACTTATATCTTCCCGGAGTGTGGGCTTTAGACAGGACTTTACATAAAGGCCATCCCCTCCCTCTCTACGGTTTTGGCGATCTTTTCTTAACAGACTGTAACCCTGTATGTTAACTGCCCAGTCATAGGTATCATCCAGCCATGTCTCAGCTATTCCCACTATGTCATAGTCCTCCTCACACATCACTAATTCCAGTTCACCAGTTTTATTAGTTAGGCTTCTGGCATTAGTGTACATACAGTTAAAAGGTTTATATATATTTTTTCCTCTACACCTTTCCTTCTGAACTGTTCTAGTTCCTCCTTCCATTCCTCCCCCAGTTCCATTACCTTGCCCCAGGTCTCTATCTGCACTATCTTCCCCGTCTATAATGTAGTTACCCTCCCCCCCAGTCCCTAGTTTAAACACTCCTCCAGCCTTCTAGCCATCATCTCCCCCAAAACAGCTGCCCCTTCCCCATTGAGGTGCAGCCCATCCCTACTGTAGAGCCTGTAGCCGACAGAGAAGTCGGCCCAGTTCTCCAAGAACCCAAATCTCTCCTTCCTACACCAGTTCTTGAGCCACTTGTTTACCTCCCTAATCTCCTGCTGCCTTTCTTGTGTGGCTCGTGGTACAGGCAGTATTTCGGAAAACACTACCTTTGAGGTCCTTGCCCTAAGCTTATGCCCTAGATCCCTAAAATCATTTTTAAGGACGCTTCACTTACCTCTAACTTTGTCATTGGTTCCGATATGGACCATGACTGCTGGATCTTCTCCAGCCCCTCCCAGTAATCTGTCAACCCGATCCGCGATGTGCCGAACTCGAGCGCCAGGAAGGCAGCACACCATTCGATGATCCCGGTCTTTGTGACAGATTGCCCTGTCTGTACCCCTAATAATTGAATCTCCCACTACCAGCACCTGTCTGGCCTGCCCTGCTCTCCTGGTCCCCTGCTTACTGGAAAGTTACTAAGCTATCTTCCGAACTGCCATACAAGTGAAGAGAAAGAACCCTGAACCCTCACAGCAACCATGACATAGGGGTAATACTCAAGATACACTAGGGGCCTAGAGTTGGGACCAACACCTATCTGACATTTATGGCATATGCCCGGGGTGGCCAACCCGTGGCTCCTAGCCCCGCCACATGCGGTTCACAGGGGAGCACCATGGCCACTTTACTTTAACACTGCCTGCGGCTGGCAGGGGAGCGGCGCGGCCCGCTTTCCTCTGCCATTACTAGGGATAGCAAGCTTTCCTTTCTAGGCTCCCAGCCCACGTCCTCCCATGTCCTGACGTGCACAGTGTTAGGAACTAGTATGTAAAAGGTCCGCGCTCTGACCTGACGCTGTGTACATCAGGTCACTGAGGAGAAGGTAAATGCCTGGAGGAGAGAAGTTTTTTTTTTTGTTTTTTTTTTATTAAAGTACTAATCATGGGGGTCTTATCTGACATAGTGTGAACTCAGATAAGACCCCCAAATCCTCATCAGACCCCCACAAAATAAGCCCCCCCAGTGCTCACCTCACATATTAAAAATCAGACACTCCATGGTCAGATCTCCTTTATGTCAAGTCACCCCCTCCCACATGATCTCAGCATGGGGGAAGTCATCTGAGCATGAGGGTGTCATCTGAGTATGGACTGTCATCTGGGCGTGGATGGCCGTCTGGGCGTGGACGGTCATCTGGGCGTGGACGGTCGTCTGAGCATGGGTGTCATCTGAGCATGAGGGTTGTCATCTAAGCATGGGCGGTCGTCTGAGCATGAGGGTGTCATCTGAGTATGGGGCAGTTAACAGAGCATAAGGGGTCATCTGAGCATGGGTGGTCATCTGAGCATGAGGGTGTCATCTGAGCATGAGGGTGTCATCTGAGCATGGGGCGGTGATCTGAGCATGGGGCAGTTATCTGAGCATGAGGGGTCATCTGGGCATGGGCGGTCATCTGAGCATTAGGGTGTCATCTGAGCATGGGCGGTCGTCTGAGCATGAGGCAGTCATCTGAGCATGGGGTGGTAATCTGAGCATAAGGCAGTCCTCTGACTGGTGGTTCAAATACACTTTTAAATGTTTGAAAACTCAATTGCAGTAATACTGTCATGTGCACGCATATTTGTGTAAATGTATACCTTGTGGCTCCTGGTAGTCATACGTTTTTTTTTTTGTGGCTCTTTGTGTCTGTAAGGTTGGCCACCCCTGGCATATGCCATATATTTCCAGTTGGGAATAACTCTTCAAATAATCAAATTAATAGCTGTAAGATGTACATTTTTGAATGTTGGAATGTGACTGTGACAGAATGAATCATAATCCAAAGTTTAATTATAGAACCCTATTCTGCTTTTTCCTTACAGCAATCTTTTACCAGAAATAAAAAAAATATATATATCAATATAGAACCAGCTTTAGAGTCAGATTTGATGCATTTCATCCATTCTCTAGAAATATTTCTAAACACTGTGCTTTGATTCCCTTATATAAATAATTGAAATAACCGTTATGCTTTTCCTAACAATAGGAAAGAAAAAATAGCGAAAGGGAAAAAAGCGTGCAGCATTGCATCTTAAACTCTATTTACAAATTTACATTGGCAGGCCCCCAGACTGCCAATAGGAAATGATCTTGCATACCTAATTTGCTCTTTTGTTATGACGGGGCTTAGGTTAGTTAATTTCAATTTTCGATTTCAAAAGCTATCAAACATGGCTCAGATGAGAAATCAATTTTTCTCAGCTGCTTGTGTTGCCGTGATGGGAAGGCATGTTATTGGCTGAAGGTCAGTCATGTGACACAAGGAAAGATTAGTTCACCAGACCTCGTGTTGCTACCACCTCAATTACTGGATGCCTCTTGTAATTTAGCTTTATAACACCTAATTTCAAGACAGAACTCATATTTAATTCATGAAAGCTTCCACAAGAGTAATTGTGAAATAAATTGCCATAGAAAATATCCATTTGTGATTCATTGTAATTTTGTATGCTGGTGGCATGCTATTTGTTCTACTTGCTTAACACTTTACAATGAACATTTTCATAAGGAAGATCTCAGACTCTTAATGAATTAACATGCTATCAATAGTCGTGGGAAGAATGTATTATACCCTTTTATTATCCAAGAATTTTGTCCGATCTTGTCAGATTCCGTTGCTGCTTCATTTCCTAGATCATGTTATATGGATGATAATTAAGATATATATATATATATATATATATATATATATATATATATATTATATATACACTCACCGGCCACTTTATTAGGTACACCATGCTAGTAACGGGTTTGGACCCCCTTTTGCCTTCAGAACTGCCTCAATTCTTCATGGCATAGATTCAACAAGGTGCTGGAAGCATTCCTCAGAGATTTTGGTCCATATTGACATGATGGCATCACACAGTTGCCGCAGATTTGTCGGCTGCACATCCATGATGCGAATCTCCCGTTCCACCACATCCCAAAGATGCTCTATTGGATTGAGATCTGGTGACTGTGGAGGCCATTTGAGTACAGTGAACTCATTGTCATGTTCAAGAAACCAGTCTGAGATGATTCCAGCTTTATGACATGGCGCATTATCCTGCTGAAAGTAGCCATCAGATGTGGGTACATTGTGGTCATAAAGGGATGGACATGGTCAGCAACAATACTCAGGTAGGCTGTGGCGTTGCAACGATGCCTCAATTGGTACAAGGGGCCCAAAGAGTGCCAAGAAAAATATTCCCCCACACCATGACACCACCACCACCAGCTTGAACCGTTGATACAAGGCAGGATGGATCCATGCTTTCATGTTGTTGACGCCAAATTCTGACCCTACCATCCGAATGTCGCAGCAGAAATCGAGACTCATCAGACCAGGCAACGTTTTTCCAATCTTCTACTGTCCAATTTCGATGAGCTTGTGCAAATTGTAGCCTCAGTTTCCTGTTCTTAGCTGAAAGGAGTGGCACCCGGTGTGGTCTTCTGCTTCTGTAGCCCATCTGCCTCAAAGTTCGACGTACTGTGCGTTCAGAGATGCTCTTCTGCCTACCTTGGTTGTAACGGGTGCAATTTGAGTCACTGTTGCCTTTCTATCAGCTCGAACCAGTCTGCCCATTCTCCTCTGACCTCTGGCATCAACAAGGCATTTCCGCCCACAGAAACTGCCGCTCACTGGATGTTTTTTCTTTTTCGGACCATTCTCTGTAAACCCTAGAGATGGTTGTGCGTGAAAATCCCAGTAGATCAGCAGTTTCTGAAATACTCAGACCAGCCCTTCTGGCACCAACAACCATGCCACGTTCAAAGGCACTCAAATCACCTTTCTTCCCCATACTGATCTCGGTTTTGAAACTGCAGGAGATTGTTCTTGACCATGTCTACATCTCCTAAATGCACTGAGTTAGCCGCCATGTGATTGGACTGTATTAGAAATCTAAGTGTTAACTACAGGCCTTGGACAGGTGTACCTACATAAATGTGGCCGTGAGTGTATATATATTACTCACAAACAGTGATAGGGATATTCGACTTTTGGATGAAATTTACGAAAAATGGAAAACGTTCATGCTACAATGACGTTATATCATGAAAGTAGGGCATTAAAGTAAAAGCATGAAATGGTGATTTCCTCATCTCAAACAATTTATAGAAAGAAAAGACAACAACAGTGGTGGGTATACCCCCATAAAAATGTCAGTGTCTCAATAAGTTGTCATGTGGCCTTGAACATCAATTACAGCTTGACAAACATGTCTCATGCTGTTCACAAGTTGACTTATTGTCTGCTGAGGCATGACACCCCACTCTTTTTGAAGGGTGGACCTCAGGTCATTGAGGTTCTGGGGTACAGAGTTACAAACCACTACACAGCGACTCAGCTGATCCCATAGGTCTTCAATGTGATTCAGGTCTGGAGAAAGTACAGGCCACTCCATTTGAGGCACTCCAGTCTCCAGCAGCTGTTCCCTAATGATGCAACCTCGATGAGCTGGAGCATTGTCGTCCATGACGATGAAATTAAACCTGTGTTGTTCATGCAGAGGCACGATGACTGTATTAATGATGTTATTCAAGTAGGATGGGCTATTCAGTGTACCATTCACAAAGTGTAGGGCAATTCTGTATTAGACACACCTGCTACACTGTAACACCACCATCACCAAAGGCTCATCTGATGACAACGGTGGCATAGTGTTCTCCTTGATGTTTCCAACACGGTGGCTATAATTTCTGCTCAGCATGAATCGACTTTCATCAGTGAACAGCACTGAGGCCCACTGGTCCCTTGTCCGGTGTAGATGTTTCCCTGGTCCATGCAAGACGATGAAGCCTGTGCCTAGTAGTGTGGTCAGGTACACTTGCAAGTCGTCTAGCACACAGACAACGCTGATGTAAATGGTTTTGAATGGTCTGACGTGACACTTGGGTGCCTCTCACCTCCCTTAAATGTACCTGGAGTTGTGTGGCATTCATCATCCACTCCACTTCTATGCCTTTTGGTGACTCTTCCAGTCTCTCTGTATCTCTGTTGCAACCTGCTGATGACACTCTGTGACACTATAAGCTCAGTGGCCACTTCCGTCTGAGAACATCCTGCTTGAAGCCTCGCAATGGCGAGGTACTGTTGGTACTGTTGATCAATTGTTAGGTGTTGTCTTGGTCTCATGATGTCAAAATGTGAACAGCATGACGAGGACTGTTTAAATACCAATTCTACTTGAACTCGGAAATTTATGGGGGGATTTATGGATCAAACACCTGTTGTGAATTAAGCTCCTTATTATAGAACAGCAAGTTTTGCAAAAAGTACTGAAACATTGAACAGTTGGACATGTGCATTCAAAAGTTTAGAGCAGGTCACATTAAGTTCACCTGTAAAGGTTAGAGTGCATTTTACGTTTATCCTGAAATTTCACCCACAAGCCAAATATGCCTAACTTTTTGTGAGTAGTGTATATGTGCATATTAAAGCAAGGCCTTTCAGTATTACCGATAGGCAGCTAATTGTATTAGCTTAATTTGTAGGCATGTCAAGGTTTTAAAGGTTTTTTAAAAGCATATGTACATCATAGAGGGATGTACCCTTCAGACTCCATTTTCTAATGGAGTGGAGAGTATTGGTAATGATCAGCTCCAACTTAACTTTGGTGGAACTGGACCACCCATGTATCACATGATCACTCATTCATTTTGCCCTTTGTTTTACCTGTTCCAGTCTTCCCTGGTAAAATCAGACATCAGGGGTTTGATAGGCAGACTCTTGATGATCAGTTCATAGCTAGTGGCTTTTCATTAAAAAAAAATACGATAGTTGTCCAGATAGGACAAACCTTTTAAACATGACTCAGGGGATCAGTGGTTAGACCTGTTGCTTATCAGGATTTGGCAATGCGTTTGAATCATAGCAAGACAAATTTTTTTTAATACAACAGCAAAAAATTATCCTCTGTCCGTCTCCTATCAGGAAGGACGACATTCTGTGTGCTGGAGTGGGGTCCCAATCATATTGATGCATGAAAAGACCTCCACACTCCAATAACTTTCTGCTTTAATGTTTTTATTTTAAAAGAAGTGCAAAAAAATGCCCAGATGATGAAGAAGTGAACCCTGCTTTAGAGAGGTTTGCGTTTTCCAGAGTACTTTTATTCCTTCATTGTTTCAGCATCGCATCCCCCTGGTAATCATATTTGAAAAAGGTCTAAAAGTGTAACATTAAAAGGGTTTTCCAATATTTTGAAGTTAATGATCTATCCTCAGGATAGGCCATCAATATCATATTGATTGGGTTTTTGGACCTGATCTGATTTTATTGCCTAGCCACATGTTTGGCATTAGCTCTGGTGCTGGAAGCAGGCATCAGAACTGCACAGCCCTGTCCATTGTGTAGTGCTGCTCTGTTTGCATAGATCCTATTGACTACTATGTGAGTTACGGAAACAGAGGAGTGCCCGCCGCTCTGTTGTTTCTGTAATTCCAGCCACCCCAGGGCAGCTCTTACTGTGGGTTTATCTTGGGCATAAAAAGGTGAGATGGGACAACCCCTTTAAAGTTTTTTCAGGTCTGGTCACTAAGGGGGTAAATCTGAAGCATATGAATTTATGATACATATTTCATCTTTTGACGTACAGAGGATGAAAACTGGCAGATTCCTGCTGTTTCAGCCCCGAAATTCACAGCATAATCTGTTCAATTTTTCAGATTTTACCACTGTGAATTCTGGGCAGATATGCTGC
Organism: Rhinella marina; assembly: GCA_900303285.1. Classification (NCBI taxonomy): domain Eukaryota; kingdom Metazoa; phylum Chordata; class Amphibia; order Anura; family Bufonidae; genus Rhinella; species Rhinella marina. The sequence continues at coordinate 7,499 of ONZH01024472.1, read as the reverse complement.
TAATTCACAAGGTGTGGCCGTACCCATGTCGTCTATTTTGCTTTCTATAGTCCAGGTACATAAAGGGGTTGTAAAAGTAAACATGGAATACAAGTAGCAGCACATTGCTTTATACACAAAGATAGATGCAAACATTGAAAACATGTATAAACGTAAACAGTGTTGCTGCCATACTTATTATATGAAAATTACACTTTGCACATATTTTTGATCAAGAGCATGTCGGGCCCATCTGCCAGCAACAAGGTGGCTTCAAACAGTTGTTTGTATGTATATTTTTGAATAAATCAGTGTGCTGATACTTGTAGTCCTTGCTTGCTTTTGCATTGCAGCCATGGTAGCATGTAGTATTGAGCGAAGGTATGGAAAATTTGATTTGGCTTCTTCATTGAATTTCACAAACAAATTTGCTTCGTACTTTGTCATGAAGTGCATTTCTTTGTAAGTAGCGGGTGCAATGATGGGGAATGGTGAATTGTGCCCAGGGGCGTAGCTAAAGGCTTATGGGCCCTGGTGCAACCAGTTCAGCTTGGCCCCCCCCAGGTGGACCAAGCTTTTCTGATGCCCAAGGCAAATATTGAAACGTACCACCCCCCATGCCAAATTCTCAACCTAACCCCTTCCCTCCAGTCCTACTGTTAAAAAGGGTTGTCCTTTTTTTACTGCTGATGACCTATCCTCAGGATAGGTCATCAATATCAGATCGGCCGTAGTCCTCTGGCACCCCAAAGGATCAGCTGTTTGAAGAGAGGGCAGCGCTCATATGAGAGCTGCTTTTTCTGCTCTGTTCACTTGCTCGCCATAGCATTTGCAGTGATGAGCAGTAAACAGAGCAGAGAAGGCAGCGCTCGTACAAAAAAAAAGACACCCCCTTTAACGACATACTTGGAAAACATTACATACTGTAGAGCGACACAGAACATACAGGGTCATACATCCCCACATATGTACCTCTTACATCTAGTGACTTCTCTTCTCTGATGTAGACGTTCTTTTTCCTCTTCTTCTTCTGTCAGACCAGACCACCATGGTGACTTCTTTCAGCCGCGTCTCGTCTCTGCAGAGTTTAACAAACAGACTCTTACTTTCCTACTTTTACATTATCCTCTCACCTTCTCCACAACACCCCATTCTGCCCCACCCCCCCAATTCTGGCCCCCAATATCAGACCCCACACTTCTGGCTCCCAATATCAGACCCCACACTTCTGGCCCCCAATATCAGACCCCCCTTTTGGCCCCCAGTATCAGACCTCAGATCAGACAATAAAACAAATAAATAAACTTACCTCTCTTGTGTTGCTCCTCTCCCGGTCCTGGCTGTGTCCCCGCTCTCACCTCTTCCAGGGCCCGTGCTGCAGTCACCTGACCTCCTGTAGCGTCAGGTCAGAGTGTGCTCTGTACATCCTGATGCTGCAGGCAGTCAGGACAAAGCAGCGCGGGCCCCAGGGATCACAAGCAGGAGGAGGGGTAAGTACTGTACAGCGCTACGAGCGCTTCACTCCCCCTCCTCCTGCATACTAGTGAGCGCTTCCATTATGGAAGCGCTCGCTAGTATTCCCTTTATAAGATGCACTTCATCTTATAACGGGAACTGTAGAGAACCACTGGCATGCGGGGCCCTCTGAGCCCCCCTGGCTTAGGGGCCCAGTCGCAACTGCAACCGCTGCAACCCCTATAGTTACACCAGTGATTGCGCCACCCCCATCACTGAACCCCAGAGATGCTGTATTCATCGCTGATCGCAGCATCTGTGTGTAAAAAATTGAGGGCCTTCAGGGGTTAATCAGTTTAAAAAATATAATACTAATTTTATCCATTTGAGCAAGGAGTGGCAGCCACAGCCATCTTGATTGAAGATAATGACTTCATCACGCACCATGCAAGATTTTGCGCTGGATCTTCAATCAAGATGGCTGCTGCAGGCTCTTTGCACTTAAATGGATGAGGTGAGTATGTAGTTATGAGGAAGTACTAGTTTTGCTCTCTTTTGCATAAAGGGGTTGTAAACACAAAAACATACCTAAAATCATACCAATACATGTAATTCATGACACCCTACCTAACCTCAGAGGCTTGTGGCCATATGATTATAAAGGCAATATGTCAGGTGGGCTGGGTTTTGGCTGCATGCAGCCTCTGCAGCATTAGAACACATCTAAGGGTACGGCCACACGGTCAGGTTTCTGCATGCAGTGTTAGAAGCCAAGACCAGGAGGGATTCCAAAAAGAGAAGTTAAATCTGTTCTTTATACTTTTTTTTTTTTATCCACTCCTAATTTTGGCTTCTAAAACTGCGTGCAGAAACCTGACCGTGTGGCCGTACTCTAAGGCTAAGTCTACACTGCGACTTTTTGTAACACGATTGACTGACTATAACCATTGAATAACAGCTGCAGTCCACAAGATTGCATTCAGCTGAATGCATTCATTTGGATTACGGCTGTGGTTCAATAGTTAAAATTAGAGATGAGCGAATTTTTCAAAAATTCGATTCGGTTGGTTTGCCGAATTTTCCGAAAAGACTTGATTCGATCCGAATAAATTAGTGGCAAATAGCATTAAAAAACGTCTACTTCCGGCCTGCAGAGAGCCTGTATAGTTGTGTAGAACACTGTGCCTTGCAGTAACATGCATAGCGAGTCTGCCGTTGTAGTGAAACAATACTGTAAGCCAGTATGACACGCAGATAACAGGCGTCGCTCTTAGAATCGCTACACTTACGTATTTTGGCAGTTATGGGGCCAAAACTGACCAAATAGCTAAAGTCTGAACGGCACAGGCAGGAGCTGGCAGAGGTGTCACAGAAGCAGTGCGCCGAGGTGAGCAGCATTGGTAATGGAGTCACCAGTTTAGTTATTGGAAATGAAATCACCTTTCAGCAGATGCGTGTGTCTGAAGCACAGAAGAGGAGGGAGAAAAAGGCTGCCCTAGACAAGGAGAGGGATGAGCACATTGCGGAGGCTGAAATAGAGAACCTGAGTGGAGCCCGGCACCTGGAAAGTCGCCCAGATTTTGTCTCAGAGACAGCTGCAGATCAAATAGATCCCATCAGATGGCCACTGCATGTAAAGAGTTATTGAACACCAGCTGAAGGAACACAACAATAGCGTTACCCTGACAAGTCTCAGACGCCAAACTGCAGACTACATGCAGAGTCAAACCGAGGACTTCCTCCCATTTTTAACCAATTCTGCCACATAGGAAATGTACACTCAAGATGAATTTCAGAAGTATTGCACTGAAGTGGCAAACACACCAGCTTGGGGAGGTCAGTTAGAGTTTCGGGCCCTGTCACACATACTGCAGACTCTTATAGAGGTCATCCAGGCAGACGCCTCGCCGATTATCATCGGTGAAGAATATACGAAAAAGCCGGTAACTATTGTATATATGCGCCATGCTTATGGACTGGGAGAGCATTATAACTCTGTAGAGCCACTAATGGTAGCTCCTGCAGATTAGTCCCCATGTTGAAGAACCTACCATACTGTATGCCTCTCATATACAGAAGAGGCACCGGTTGTGTGGTATGAGAAGGCGGCCACGGCACCTCCTAAGTGTTAAGCGGGAAAAAAATTGATAGATTTCAGTGGTGCAGGATTTGGTTGGTTGGCTCCTGACCACAGGGATTTTGGATTGAAAAACATGCAGTTGTCAGACTGACATATTGAACACACCGATATAAAAGATGGCGTTCCTTCTACAAGACATCAAACTCCTCAGTCCACCAGTTTTAACAGTGATGTGTTTACGAAGGACGCAATTAATAATGTTGGTCGTCCTTAAAAAATAGTGCAGAATTATGAAGTCACACAGTGGCACAACCACAGAGTGGTCCGTCAGTCAGTAGAATTTTGCAGTACTTCATTTATTATTCAGCGTAGTTTGTACGCTGAATAATAAATGAAGTACTGATCGAACATTAGCGTCTGCCGGGATCTTTCATTACATGGGTGTGGAGTGATTCTCCTTCCCGGAGCAGCGCTGCATGTGGGTAAGGAGCTGGCTGTTACTTGCACAGTAGAATTTTGCAGTCACAGACAGGCCCAATGCAAAGACTGCAAATGTCAGTAGTGCAGAATTATGAGGCCACACAGTGGCACATAGAGTGTGGAATTGGCAGCAACCACAGAGTGGCCCGACAAGATCAAAAATGTCAGTAATTAATTTCGCAGTCACAGGCCCAGTAAGTAATTTCGCAGTCACAGGCCCAGTAAGTAATTTCACATTCACAGGCCCAGTGAGCAAATATCAGATGTCAGTAAGTATAATTTAGAGGCAACAAAATGGTACGATGACATTATGGAGGCAGTAGTAGTAGCAGCAACAGCAGCATGGGCAGACTACAGAATGGTACGATGGCATTATGGAGGCAGTAGTAGTAACAGCAGCATGGGCAGACTACAGAATGGTACGACGACATTATGGAGGCAGTAGTAGTAGCAGCAACAGCTGCATGGGCAGACTACAGAATGCTACGACGACATTATGGAGGCAGTAGAAGTAGCAGCAACAGCAGCAGCAGCATGGGCAGACTACAGAATGGTACGATGAATTATGGAGACAGTAGCAGCATCAGCGGACTATAGAGTGGCACGACGACAGTGTGGGGAGGTGGGTGGCAATAACACTACTCGCTGACGATGCTGGGTGTACTTGGCATCAGATGTGTGGCATCAGGCAGGTGACAGCATCAGAATATTTGGTGAGGCAGGTAGCCAGAAGAAACAGTCAAAAAACAGCATGAATGATCTAATCTGATGCATCAGGTGTTGGTGGTTGGAAATCCTGGCTGATCCACGCCTGATTCATCTTGACAAAGGTCAGTCTCTCCACAATTTGGCTGGACAGGCGAATTCTCCTTGGTGTAACTATGGCCCCCGCCGCACTAAACACCCGCTCTGATGCCACACTACTGGCCGGGCAGGACAGCTTTTCCAGAGCAAACTCGGCCAATTGTGGCTACAAATCTAGTTTGGCTGCCCAGTAGTCCAGCGGATCTTCAATGACCGGGGGCAGGGTGCTGTCCAAGTATGCCACCACCTGCTGTTTCAGGTCATCCTCCAGGTCTAGCTGATGCTGCTGGTGAGTAGTTTCTTCACTATGCGGGTGAAAAAAGCTGCTCATCAGCGACTGTAGACTTAGACTGCTGATGCTGACAGAGCTGGTATTGCTACTGCCACCCCTACCTCCCCCAGCAGCCATGGCAGTGGAACATGAGGGCGGAGGGCCCCTCCGGTCAGACCTGCGAGAGTAAGGACGATGGTGCAGATAGGCAGCGGCCAACTGACTACATTGGATGTCTCTATAGTAGTTCAGTTTGTCCTCCCTCTCAGCGGGTGTAAAAAAGGCCCCCATTTTGGACCAGTAGCTAGGGTCTAATAGGGTGGAGAGCCAGTAGTCATCCCTCTGCCAAATGGTGACAATACGGCTGTCACTACGCAAGCAAGTGAGCATGCATCGGGCTATTTGCGCAAGTGAGTCGGAGGGACTCCCTGCCTCCATCTCCACTGCATACTGCCACGGTGTGTTTGGGTCCTCTGCCTCCTCTTCCTCATCGCCCCGTAGCTCCACTGGCTGCTCCTGCTCCTCCTCTCCTGTCACCTGGGTAGAGAAACTACCAATTTCTCTAGGCATTCTTTGTGCTCCAATGTCCTCCTCCTCCTCCAGTTCAGCCCCCTCAGGGCTCATGTGGCCGTGAGATGTAGTCGCCACATCTCCTGTCCCCTGACCAGCCAGATTTAACAGCATCTTTTCCAGGATATGAATGAGTGGAATGACGTTGTTCATCCCGTAGTCCTGGTGACTGACAAATAAAGTGGGCTCCTTAAACGGCAGGTGTCAAGCATGAGCTGCCACTGGCTGACATTGAAGTTACACAGGGGAGTACCTATGTCCGCTTTGATCATCAAGAAATCGTTTATGGCTTTTCTCTGTTCATACAGTCGGTCCAACATTTGGAGGGTGGAATTCCAACAGGTGGAAAAGTCACATATCAACCTATGTTGGGGGACGCCGTTCTGCCGCTGCAGCTCAAGGAGGGTGTGCTTGGCGGTGTAGGAGTGGCTGAAGTGCATGCAAAGTTTCGTGGCCATGCATGGCGCATGGCACAGCGCCATGCATGGTGCATGGCACAGCCCTCCTTGACGCAGCGCAGACACCATGTTCTTTAAGTTGTCGGTCACCATTGTTCCGATTTTGAGTTGTCGCGGGAAAAGCCAGGATTGGATTTTTTGATGAATGACGCGGAGCAGTTCCTCCCTGTGTGACTCCGTTCGCCCAGGCAAACGAGGTGTAGAACCATGTGACACAGCCATGCCCTGCACATGTGGTATGCTGGTAGGGCACTGTGAATTGTCCCTGTAGTGGAGGCTGAGGACTAGGTGGAGGGTGAGGAGGCAGACATTGTCGCAGGAGCGACGGCATGAGAACGTGGAGGCGGAAGCGGCATGGCCTGGCCAAGTTGCTGGTGTGGCTGTGCAAGAACCACATTTACCCAGTGGGCCGTAAAGGACATATACTGTCCCTGACCGTAATTAGAGCTCCACACGTTGGCGCTGCCATGAACACCGACAGGCTCAAGGACTGGCCCGCCTTCTGTTCTACATATTTGTGCAGGGATGGTACTGCCTGTTTCGCAAAGAACTCTTGGAACTCCAACTCAGCTCAGCACAAGCCATCAGTTTTCTGAAAGGTTCAGAGTCCACCACTTGGAAAGGGAGGGACTGCAGCACCAGCAACTTGGCCAGGAGCACGTTCAGCTTCTGCGCCATTGGATGTGTACATGCATACTGCTGTCTCTTGGCAATGTCTTCGCTGATCGATTGCTGACGGAATGACTGACAAGGAGGAGGAGCAGGAGCATCAGATGATGGGAAGGACAGACAGCTCCCTTCGGCTGAGGTGGTAGAGCCTTGACTGCCTGACATCTGTGCCACTGGTTGATGCTACGGATGCTGTGGCTGCTGCTGCAGGCTAGACCACCGCACTGAAGCCACGGTTCTCCCAGGCAACTTTATGGTGACGCTGCATATGTTGATGCAGGTGAAGTGGAGCTAAGCCCACAGCATACATTACTTCTCTGGCCGAGGGAACAGAAAAGGATAGAGACAGGCTGACGACAGGTGAGCGCACAGGGCCTGCTCCCGGGCCATGCCAACTAAGGGTTGTGTCTGACGAACAGACCGATTCTTGACTGGGGTCTCTGACGTCATTTGGGATGAAGTAGAAGACCGAGTCAACCATTCAAGAACCGTTGGGTTGCTGGTCAAGACCCGACCGTTAGATGACACCTGGAGCTCTGGCCTCTCAATGTGACTTCTGCTGCCACTCCCCCTTACTCTGCTGCGACCTGTGCCTGCGCCAGAAACATTTAGGCCTCTGCCGCTCCCATGTGCAGGGCTTGTCACTTCTCTGCCTGACATGCTGTTTGATCAAATAAATAAATAAAAAGGAAATTAAAACACGCTACAAAGGGCTGTAATTTTTCCCACTTCA